>JAUMHP010000301.1:1336702-1355101 GCA_032361065.1 Enteromius trimaculatus
ATATATATATTTATATATATATATATATATATATATATATATATATATATATATATATATATATAACCAGTCCGTGATGGGAAAAAGGTTACAGACTCCTGCTTCAGGCTGTAATAGTTGCCTTTTTAAACACTTTAAACATTTTTTTATTATTAATGATATAATTAATGCAGTATTGCTGTTTTTCGGACATTTTTATCATTAAGTACGACAAACTGTTGCTATCTTTTTGCTGTGATAGTTGAAACACAGAAATGCCATAGAATGTTTTACTCCCAGCTGTCAGCCATTGAGAGAGAGGTGTCACTCTAATAATCTCCTCTGCCTCACCGCTCAAGGCTCGTCCAGATTAATGAGACAACCATGTGGTTTCGTGCAGGGGGCAGAATGTGGAGAGGGCACGAGGGAGAGGAACCTGACGTGTGTGGTGCACTGGTCAGACTGGCCAAACAGCCCCTACCCTTCAAAGACGGTTGAAGATGAGAAGTGTGGAGACCGTGTGAGAAAGGAGAGCGAGCAGGAACTTCAGCAGCCGTGTTTCGTCCCCTGTCCAGGTACAAAAAACAGCTATTTTAACTGTTGTGTTTACATTTTTGCACTCTCTATTCAGTTAACACGATTTATTGTATCATAACCAGTGAAGGATGTTGATCAAGGAGTGGAACTGTCCTAGGAATTAATCTGTCATGTTTAGTGAAATGAAAGTTTGTCAACTTGTCATCGAGCAATGTCTCACTTTTTTAACTTGTGAATACATTTCACCTTCAGGCTATCGTTGACTTGTTTTAGCCTTACTTCTGAGTCTCTTTTTATTTCGTAAATGTGTCGCATGCTCTCAGGGATGAACATATGCTGGGAGGAGAGGGGAAGAAAGATGTTAGAGTCAGAGAGGTAGAGACAAAAAAGAGCGAGTCTAAAGAAATGAGCGAGTTAGAGAGGGTGGCATATGGTGTGCGGTGTGCGTTGCTGTATTATATGTTTCGGCAGCTCCAGTGAGGGATGAAAATAGACTGGCTTCATGAAGATGATGGATAATGAGATGCCTGGGTGCACAGATTGTCTCTAATAGCCATCCTGGCTGCAGAATCAAAAGGACGTCATGGCTGAAGAGCTAGTGCTAGCGTGCGCAGGTGGGGGTGGCTGTCGCTGTGAATCGGCCTCTGCTCCGAAGGATTAGGCGGGCCAGTGATGTATGATCTTCAGCTAAGGAAGCGTTAAATGTATCTGAAGACTTTGCCACGCATTTTGTTCTATGAGAGAAGATCAGATCAATCTCATTGGCCTGCAATGAAAAAAATCACAATTGATAGTTGATGGGGTTTTTTATGCATGTATGTATTGCACACTTCTGTTGTTGTAAGACCAAATCTGCTTTTTGAATTTGAAATTATAAAATAATTTTTAAGTAAGGGTTAATGTATATCCAGCCAGCTGTTATCACAGAATAAATCTTGACAGGGTGATCAGGACCCTGACACAAAGCTGCTTGCCACACAAATAAATAATCAGATATTGATTTGAGCCTAGACAAAGTTCAAACAAGAGACATTTAAGGCATAGCTTACTGTCATCTCAGTAATTACACCGCTTTTCACCACAGAAATAAAGACAATAGAAATAAAATGTCATGTGCAAAGTTTTTTTTCATTCTTACCTGTATATTCATAAATACTTAACCGTGTGTAAAGCATTAATTCTGTCACCTTCGATAATAATATTAGCCTACTATTACTACTAAAGCCTACTACTAGAGAAACTGATATAAGACAGGGGTGCTCAATCCTGCTCCTGGCGATCGACTGTCCCACAAAGTTCAGCTCCAACTCTCCAGAGTTGAAGCTGGAGAATTGGAGCTGAACTTTGGTGGACAGTTGATCGCCAGAAGCAGGATTGGGCAGCAGCCTCAAATAACTGGGTGAACAATGTGATATTCAGCATTAGGATGTGGCTAACCAATCAGAATCAAGTATTCCAGAGAACTGTGTGATAAGTTTGAATACATGAACCTTGGAGCTTTTACAGTAATAATTTCTTCAGATGTTAACCCTTGTGTGTGTGTGTGTATATGTACTGTATATATTTATTTTAGCTTAATTTGTATTTCATTTATATTCAAAGACAACTTTTTTTTTCAGTTTTATGTCAATCAAAGTTTTTTTATAGCATTATTTTTAGTTAGCAATAACAATACTAACTACAGTAGCATTATGCACAAAATAGTTATTTGTTTTATTTTACTATATTCAAAGATTCTTGCACTTACTACATGCTTCAAAGTACATACCCATATTTATATTTTTCACATTTTAGCAAACCGTTTGAGATACTCCTTCTCTGTACTTGCTAACTGGACTATTGGATTTCTTAGATAAGTATTAAATTATTGTGGTATTCCTTTAAACTGCAGAACTAAAGTTGTATTATGTGACTTGTCATCTACAGGGGACTGTCACCTCACAGAGTGGTCACAGTGGAGTTCCTGTCAGCTGACATGTTTGGAAGGACGTAGTTTTGAGACGGTGGGCCGTCAGGCACGCTCGCAGGCTGTAGTCATACAAGTGCTGGAAAATCAGGAGAGCTGCCCTCACCAAGTCTTTGAGACACGTCCATGTAAAGGTACAAGCAGTAAAATAAAACACAATATAATGCATGCAGTAGTAATTCAATGGAAAGTCTTTATTTGAACTCAAACTCAAGAGAATCGCCAAGAGAATGGATAACCACAAGCATATAAGTGAAAACTAATACAGGAAAAAAGAAACTGGGGAGAAAACAGGGCTTAAATGAACTGAGACAAACAGTATAATTAGTCAACACAGGTGGAACCAAATGAGCTAATCTAGCAACACAGGAACCTGACCAAATAAGGAAAAACAGGAACATCCACATGACCATAATATAATATAATATAATTACATGTGCTTTTAATGGAAGCCCATTTCTGATAAATATTATAATATAGGACAGTCATAATTGACTGTTAAAATTAGATGACTTTAGATGATGAAATTCTAACTTTTTATGGCATAATTTACTTTTTATGGCATGTTTATTTACCAAAGGATGAAATATGCATACTGTATGCATACATGTATAAAATCTCATGCACTTTAATTCGTCAACAAAGATGTCATGATAGAAATTCAGTCTGCTCTTCCCACAACTCTCAGTTGTGTATCAGAAAGTCTCTTGACATCTTGCTGACGCCTACATCACTGCTGTAACAGCCAACAAGATACACCAGAGATGTTAAGACAGCACTGTCTAAACAAATGAATCGCATTTCATCATTTACAAAATTATAGTGCAGTCAGTCCCAAAGATCAGATTTTAAAGGTACATTGAATTTGAGTAAACAAAACCTATATATCCTGTGGAGCTCTTTGAGGGAATTTTCTAATATTGATCAAAAATATTGAAGTATGGTTTTTAGTTATGCACCCATACCTTGGGGTCAGTAAGATTTTTTTTTCTTATTAAAGTATTTAATTAAAGAAATGTATATTTCATTGAGCAGTGATTCATTAAATTTATCAAATGTGACCATAAAGACATTTATAATGTTACAAAATATTACAGAAATGTTGTTCTTTTGAAGTTTCTGTTCATCAGAAATTCCTGGAAAAAAATCAGAGTATCCACATAAATAGGCGCAACACTGTATTAAATATTAACAGTAATAAGAAATGTTATGTAGCATCAAAATCTGCATATTAAAATGATATCTGAAACATCATGTGACATTAAAGACATTTAAAAATATTTTATCTATGAAAAACTAGTTTTTTCAAAATATAAAAATGTAGTCTTTTTGACAGATACTGTTGCTGTTAAATGTTAGAATGATGCTGCCTTACGTTAAAGTGCTTTAAATTACTTTTTTCAACATTGGTTTGCACTCCATACTCCATAATGACAAAGCAAAAACAGAATTGTCACAACTTTGCAAATTAATTTAAAGAAAAAAAATTTAAATAAGTGCATTGCATAAGTATTCATACCCTAACTCAGTACTTAGCTAAAGCATCTTAACAGCCTTAAGTCTTTTTGGGTATAAGTAGACAAGCTTTACTTTACACAGGTACATTTTGTAGTCCTGTGTGTGTGTTAGTACTGTAGGTCAAAGTGCAGTTATGCTTTCTCATTAGGTTATGTGTGTGTGTATGCTATATATATATATATAGCTATTATCACACCTGACTGCCCAGTGCAAACCTAATGAGTGTCTCTGTCACTGTATGGGGCCGCAGGAGGGAAATGTCACAGTTACGAGTGGAGGACCAGTGCCTGGAATGACAACGAAAGATCAGTGTGGTGCCAGCGGTCTGATGGGGTCAATGTGACAGGTAGCCCACTGCTTACATTGAGACTGAGAGAATGACAAATATTCTGCACTGACTTCACTTACAGAAAGATAATCAAAAGACCTGTCGTCTCCACATGACCCAAAGATTGTTGACAATGAACATCCTGTCATCATTTACCCGCCCTCATGTCGTTCTAAACCTGTCTGCTGTTATTTTTACAGTGGAACACAAAGGAGATTTTCTGAACCATCTCAACATCTTGTGAAGTCCACAGAGACCAGAGACTTGAGAGAACTCCAGAAAGAAGGAAAAGAGAAATAGGAAAGCACCATATAGGCAGTCATGCACTGTAATCCAACTCCTCTAAAGCCAAGCTATAGTTAAATGTGGCAAACAGCAGTACAAATGTGTTCAAGAAATGTTTTAGCATTATTTAAGCAAGTAAATTGGCAGCAACAGCAAGTTATGTCTTCTTTCTTTGCGTGTACATTTGGGCATTGTAGCACATCATATCAGGCGTTTTAAGAAGGCCTGGTTGAGTCCAGTGTTGCCAATTCATTGGGCAACTTTAATACTGTTGTCATGGGATGTTTTTTTTGGTGGGGGGATTTAAGCGACCCCAATAATGTGATATTTAGACCATAAAATGAAAAAGTTTACCATGGGAACCCTGCCAAAAAATATTTTTCTAGGAGGACCCCCGAAAAAACATGATTGGGCTAGATTTGCTGTGAAAACATGGCAACCCTGGTTTAGTCTTAACTTTAAATTATGGATCTTATCTATGCACAAACAGCTTGTAACACTCCAAAGAGAAAGGGAGGTCAGGTTCTCATACAAAGTTTTCATATGGCACAAGTCACATGGTCCCCTTTTATTGTGCTTTTACAGTCCTCTATGGAGCTTGACAGACACTATGAATTCTTGTTGAAAGAAAAGGTAAGATACATTCTCCTTTAATGTTCCAGTAAGAAAATAACAGCCAACAGATTTGAAACGACACGAGGGTGAGTTAATAATGACAGGGTTTTATTTTTTGGGTGAATTATCCTTTTAACCCTAACGGAGAACGGCAGACTGAAAATTTGTGGTTTGAATTTGGTAGACCTTGTCTAGGACAGTTTAATAGCACATTCAACACTTTCCCTATTCTCACCCTCCATTTCAACAGACATCATCAATAAACTAGCGCTCTTCTCAGAGCGAACAATATAAATGTTATAAAACATTGTTTGATTGTGGCACAATAAATGCGCTCAAGATGGCAAGCTTTCACTGGAGCATTTAGAGTGAGAACGAAGGCTTTCGGGTTTGTGCAAAGTGCTGTAAATAACACAGAAATGTGATCTTATCCGAGTACGGAATCGTCTCGGGCAAATCTAAGCTGTGAGAGGTAATCTCCTCTGTTTGAGGAAAGCTCGAACCCAGGGTATTAGTCTCTGATGTTTTGACATGTAATTTTCTATTGCAAAATTACTGTCTTCACTGATTGATCAGAAGCTGTGATGGGTCCTTTAAGCCATTAATCAGGTGTGGCAGCACTTTTATCTGGCTATCAATAGGGAAATGGCAATAATTACCTCTGTTGTTTCCTGCTGGAAGGGGGCTGCTTTCCACAGAATCGGCCAACCACTGTGCGCCACTGTCATCCTCCCTGCACCAAACCCTTCTCCCACTGCAAGCAGGTAAACACCCTGTGTGCAAAAATACCTTCCTGTCTTTGCACCAGCTCTATTTCCACATTAAACCGCCAAGTAAATAACAAGAAAATAATACATCCTGTGGTTTGTATTCAATGACTTACTATTAAGGAAATCATAAAGGGAGGCATTTCAGGCATGTGTAAAATTTGCATAATTGCTTTGAATAGAGGACAAAAATATTAAACTCACAAAACTGTACATAGACTGCCACTTGCAGTAATTTGAATGCAACTACATGCAACCACTTTTTTTCTGCATTCAGTACGGATAAAAATATTGATTTTGTCTTAAAGGAATATTTTGGGGTTTAGTAATTAACAGTTTAATCGACTGCGTTGGAGGTGTGATGTTCATTCTCAAAAAGTAATTTTGACTCGTCTCTTGTCCCTATAAACAGTGCCTCACTGTAACCCAGTGATGAAAAGGAATGAGTTTTTGTGGTAATCAGCTGTTGTGTGATCTGAAGTTGCATTACATATTTCTTTAAACACTATGCAGCGTCTGACAGCGGTGGTGTCTCTTTCAGAGCGGCGTGTGCGGCTGTGAGAAGGGCTACACTGAAGTGATGACCACACATGGATTCCTGGATTACTGCACCAAGACCCCAGGTGCTGACAACAAAAAGGCAGATGTGAAGACCAGCTCGGGAAGATTAAAACCAGGCACCACTCAGATCCAGGACTTCTTCGGCGAGTGGTCCCTGCAGCCGCTCGGCCCAGGTATTTGAAATGCAGATGAAGAGCAATCTGATGTGGGCCAGCGGAGAGTGTGGCTTTGAGTTATTGCAGAATCGCTGGACGCCTTTATGAGACTCCAGATAGGGGCTGATGTAGAACTCTGTTTAAGGCCTCAGTGTTTATACCCTATTGGAGCTATGAGAAAAGCTGCACTGGACAGAGTCTCATAACAGCGTGATTTGTATTGCCCATAACTTGACAGACAGAGTTGCTTTATTGCTGGCTGGAGGCCATTTCTGATTAGAAGTGAATTTAGCGGTCTGTGGTACAACAACTGTGTGCTGTAAGGTTACCAGTAGGCAGGGCCGTGCACAGACCTTTTGAGGGGCATGTGCTGAAACTGAAAAAAGGGCACCCCAAACACCCCCTTTATATAAAATAACTTTTATACAGATAGTATATACATATAGAGGGTATATTTAAAACTAATTACAACAACACTCTTCTGTGAGCCATGTTTTTTTATGTTTATTCATGTGAAGACAAGCAGGAAGTATAATATTAGCCGCACACACATGCATAATTTAATAGCATTGTAAACTTTAACTTACCATGCTGTGTGACCATAGGCTATATAATATGTATAATATGATGAAATGTTAATAAATTACATCATTTAATTCACATGCATCAGCACATAGCCATAAAATCAAAATAGAAATTTCTTATCATATATTTTGCCTAGCTGACAAGGATCACTCGGTTGCTTTGTGTCAAACGCGAATGCAATTTTTGACCAG
Organism: Enteromius trimaculatus; assembly: GCA_032361065.1. NCBI lineage: Eukaryota > Metazoa > Chordata > Actinopteri > Cypriniformes > Cyprinidae > Enteromius > Enteromius trimaculatus. Next base: position 1,344,190 of record JAUMHP010000301.1, read on the forward strand.
CGAATGTGTACAAGCGTCCATCATTAAAACGACGACATCACATTACGTCAACATCACACTGGTGTGGTGGTGATGCATTATATGAACCTTTATAAACATACTAGTGTTTATTTCATAAAGACAACGTTGCACTTATTCAAACAAGATATTTTACCGTTACAAGACGAAGACGCTCATCTGCTTCTGCTCTATGACTCTGACTGATGTGCGCTCAGGGGGCGGAGTTGTGAAATTTGACTGACAGTTTGAGCGGTTCTAAGAAATACGCTTTTTAATGCCTTTAATTGGTTAATTATTTGTTAAAAATACAAACAGACGTAAAGGGTTACCAACAGCATTGCAGATCAATTATTAAAAAAAAAAAACTCTCCCCAAAAAAGGGCACTTCCGAGTGTAATTATAAAAAGGGCATGTTCTCAGCACAAGTTGAGCCCTACCTGTGCACGTGACTGCCAGTAGGTGTGGGTTTTATCCTCCAGATGGACAAAATTCAGAGAATTACAAGTGTACTTAAACTTGTGAAATACTGTACAAGGACTCCTCTGTCTGAAAAATTATATTATATATATATTAGTACATTTTAAAATATATTATATATATTAGTACATTTTAAAATATATATTTAAACAGAAAATAGTTATTTTAAATTGTAATTCTATTTCACAATTTTACTGTTGTGTACAGTATTTGTGATCAAATAAAGATAGCTTTGGTGAGCAAGAGACATTCAAAAAAAAATTCCAAAAATGTTATAGTGCCCAAACCTGTATTATTAATTGTATTTTGTATTATATTATGTACACTCTGAAAAGAAGTATAGCAAAGACATATACAGATCCATGTTTGGATATTTTATAGGCCAGAGTTTTATAAGTCAGAGCAGTTTTTTTACAGGTCCTTCCATGTTCCTATTCACCAGTAGGCTTCTTCCCTAAATTAAAGTTGTTCTAAAGTGTTAAAAAAAAAAAACTTCTTTTGCTGAGAGTAGTTTTTGCATCATCCATTGTGTGAATCTCAAAGGATCCAGGTCTGCTGCTACAGGGGAAGCTCTCTGTGCAGCTCATCAGACTGCTGTCTTTTGTCTTTTATCTGCGAGATGTGTTCTGAGACCTTGTCATATCAGTTATACAAGCATCTTAATGGCTCTGTGACACACACTTATTCTTTCCTCTGAGCTTCGAATGGAAGATGGTGAAACAGTTTCTTCAGGTACATTGACACAAGTATGAATGTGCCATCTGGTACTGCTGCAACAGGCCCCTGTGAGGAAACCACAAGCAATAAACATATATTTCAGTGCTGAACACTCTCCTGTTTTCTGATCACACAGATGGAAGAATAAAGCTGTGGGTCTATGGGTTAACAGCTGGAGGATTCATTCTCATATTACTCATTATCGCCGTGGCCTTTCTGTTTTGGTATGTATGCTATCACATTTTAACACACTCACCACTGAATGCAAAAACAAAACTTGTTTGAAAACAGTCATGAATTTGGATGTTGAGAGAACACCTCACTTCACCTAATGACTTGTTATAATTTATTGCTGCCATCTAGTGGTAAAGTGTAGAAATACAATATAACACAGCAGTTTATATCAATCTCTCTTTTTTTACTCTCTTTCTCTTCATGCTAGCAAACCATTCAGACAGAGTAAAAGTGCATCTCCACCACAGAAGCCGTTGACTCTGGCCTATGACGGGGATGTGGACATGTGATCAAACACTCTGTGACTGTACATTCGAAGCACAAGCTGGACTACGTGCGACTTTTAACATGTTTGTCTCTCCAAGGCACACTTGGGATTTTGGAAAAAAGAAAAAGACACGAGGAGTAACAGATAGGCATCAAAGAACAATTCGATCTTGAAATCCGCAGCATGCACAAAACGGTGTGTGTGCACAACAGCAAGGACAAAGGTTTTGGATCAGCGGCCATGGTCGTGAAAATCGTGACATTTAAAGAGGGCACGAGACACAGCTGACATTCCGTGGACCAGATGGAGGACTTTGACATTTTCTTGCCGTGATTTTTCTTACATCAGAAAAAAAAAAAAGATGAAAAAAAACACAATTTCAAGTTGTGCCGAATCTATTGTATCAGTCGCATTAAAAGCCTAGTTCAACCAAAAATGCAAACTGTGTCATCATTTACTCGCTCTCAAATCTGTATGACTGGATCATGACCAGACAATGAGATCATTGAGTCCAATTAGTCAATAAGTCATTCAGAACAGCTTTGTGAACTAAATCAGTCACATCTCTCAAAATACCTGGCAATGGCTTAAATTGAAGTTTGATTGTCTATAGTATGAATAAAAAGAAATATGTATTACATTATTCCATAATCATAATACTTTCATTATGATTCATGCTTCAGTCGCTGCTCATAATTGCATTAACAAAACAACTTAGTACGTTATTAAGATATATCCTCTTAAGTTTCGCAGAAGTCATACAGGTTTGCAGCAACATTTTTGCTTGAACTATCGCTTTAAGGTGATCTGAAAGTGACTTTTTAACTGAGAACAAGAAAAGACTGATGCGTTATGCACTATATTAGTGCTTAGTCATTCTTTAGTTCCCTCTTGATTTATGTTCAAACAGATTTTCTAGTGTTTTTTCATTGTGATGCAAGGACTTTGCTGTAAACTGTTGTTTTTGTGTGGAATGTCTCTGAACGTGTGTATGATCCTCACAGTAAAGCGAAACAGCTAATCTAGACGCTGCGAGAGGTTAAGGTGATGATCTGCTCGTGTGCTGCTTCCACACGCCTCAGCTTGTCCTTTAACCTCCGTCTAGCGGCTGAAAAATTGATGAGGTCTGCTCCAACACCAGCAGATAATGAACTGTGTTCCTGTGATGCACAGAAGGGTTTTTGAAAGCGGCTTTCTGCAATATCCTGCGGTTAGAGGAACTCATTTAGCACAGATACAGTGGACCAATGCGTTTGTGTAGAGTCTGCATGAGCATAGCACCGTGAGAGGTGCTTCAAAACTATGAATGTTCATCATTTTCAATAAAGTACAGGTGCTGGTTCTGTATTTTAATAATATCCCTGCTAGTCTTTTTGTTTTTTATTGACTGACTTCTTGCTGGTATAATTGTCTTGACTATCTGTTTCAAGATCTACAGTGTCGAGGTTCGCTTCTCTCCTTGTACTGCCACATGACGAAACTTTTCCTAAATCTCAACGGTCCTCATTATAATAAGATAAGTTGTGGTTTCTAAGCTATGCAAGATCTCTGGTTCATGAGGTCTTGCTCCACCGAAAGAATGTATTCTGTATGTGTTTTATACATGCACATGTAGTTTTTCTTTCAGTTGTGGATTTTGTTCCTTTTTGTCCCGTTGGTGTTTCTGCTGGCGTCTGTGTTGGCTGGTAAGTCTACGTCAACAGAACAGAAGAGTTCCTCTCTGTCTGAAACCCATCCGGATGGTCTGCTGCTCTTAGACTGATTACATCAAAAGGCTTTGGCGTATTTCTAAATTTGTCCACTGATGTGAAAAGCTAAAATTGTGTATAGCTTATAATAGTTTTATTTATTTATTCAGGGGTTGCTGACTAACCCTGGAAAAACTGCAATATATGTATATTTATTTCGAAGCCCAATTGTGTGTGCATGCTGGATTGATTTTGTCATACACTGGATTATTCCAAAAGTGGCCTTGCATTTTTATGGAAATTTGCTCCTATAGTGACAAAGTCAACAGTGTGTTTTGTTTGTTTGATTTCCTTGGTTTTTCTTTGTTGCCCCTTAGAACTGACTTGTTTACACGGCTTCTTCTAAAATGTTCAGTATGCTCTCAGCACTATATACAGTTGCCTGTAAAACACTGACCTTTAGTTTACATAGTACTTTCTGTTTTAATTGTGTGTACTTGAAGAGTTGAACGAAAATGCTAATAAATTGTGATACTCTGTGGGAAATGTTGAGTCTCGTCAATCTCAAGTTAATTAATTGCATCAAAGATGTATGGTGATTTCAGCTATTGGGACAGAAATGAGGTGAATGTTTTGCCTTTGTACCGCAGTTTTTTGTCTTTCATACCTTATTCATAACTAGGAGCACACTTAAAGTGAAAATTTGAAAAAAAATAAAATAAAATAAACTCTATAAAGTTTTTTTCCTGGGACAGATTAGGAGAAAATTAGCATTACTTCACTTTCTCACCAATGGATCCTCTGCAGTGAATGGGTGCCGTCAGAATAAGAGGCTTCAGATTGTATTTTACATTTTATATTTATATTTATTTAGGTAATAATTTTTAAACTAAAGCAATTTTTGTTACAAAAACCCATTCATCTGCAAGACTGTCCTTATGAAACATCTTACAGATCATTTAGCCTGGACTAGGTTAATACCCTTGATCAACCAGCAGATGGCGCAAGATGGAAACTTAGATGAAAGGTGGATAGAAACAGAAACGGATTGAACAAAGCACATTTTATAACACAAACAGTTCTGTTATTGCGTGAATACAGCGGGACAGTGAAGTAAGAGTATCTGGAGTAAATTGAATTGTGTTAAATGTTTTGTTATCTGGTCGTGGTCACAGCAAATGTCTTTTACGTGCAGTTCATCAGATCCTTCCACTTCAGGATGTTGAATCGGTTAAATCTTTTGTTTAATCAGTTTTTATTAGTAAAGCCTGTCATTTCTGCTCAAGGATGAGATGAATTTAACCAGACTTGTCAGTGCCACCTAGGGACACGTGTCTGGCTGCTGTGATTCTGTCAGGCTTAATTTTTCCATTAAGCCTTAATAATTCTGCAGAAGATTTCCCATGAATCTTTGTGGGTTCTCTCATTTTAATCATGAATTTCTATTCACCAGGAGCCAAATCTGTTTAACAAAGTTTGACATGATCAAACTGACTTACAAAACGAGTGGGAAAATTTCTTTAACTGTTTCTTGTAATATAGAAAATGGTAAAAGACAGATTAAAGAATGATCATAGAGTTTGTCTCGTAATCTTTGATGATGAGGTACAAAATGATAAGGTCCAGAATAGTGTCTCACATTTCAGTCAATGCACGGTTTAAACTTAAAATTAATCTATTTAAATTGAACTGATGTAATGATTAAAAAAAACACTATTATATAAACATTATTCCTGTAAAAGGACGCTTTGATGAATATTTGCATTGTATTACACTATTATGTTTCTGTAAGATGAATTTTAATATATACATGCCTATTCTCAATCATGTATGACAGATTGGTGCTTAATTGTCTTTAATGTCAATCTTTGTCTGTAACAAGGATAAAAAAATAATAATGAATGAATACACAAACAAACAAAGCACAAAATGTATTTGCATTGTATATAAGCTATTTTTGTCATGTACTTTAATATTATCTCGAAGCCTTACTGTGCTCAGACATGTGTTATTTAATACTGGCTTTGCTTGTCATTATGTGGCCTAGTTTATTATGGATTGAACGCAAGCAGAGTGTTTTGTGTTATATTTTAAGGGAAATCATGGTGTGCTGTCATTTCACTTTCAGTACAAAAATGAAGTGGAATTCCACTGATGAACACATGAGGGCAGCAATGAGCTGAGCATGTCTTATTTTAGTAATTTTCTGTTCCTGTGACATGTCGAGGACATAGCAGCAGAGGATGCAGTCTGAGTTAATAAATGTATGAAAAAGTATTTGTAAATGTGTTTAGGCTTCAAATATTAAGTAAATATTTTCCTCATGATTATGAGCCATGATTATTCACTTAATATATTTTGTTATATATCAGATGAAATTCTAAGAGCATCTATTTTAAATGGTCCTTATTGATTCTTGCATTGCCCTGTACATCACTGCGTCTTTAAGAGGTGGGCGGGGCCTTGTGGTGATGGGCGGGGCTCGTCTCTGTGGATGTGCAGCGGCCCAGCGTCTCACTGGCAGCACTGGCAGTGTGAAAACAGAGTGAAGCGAAGGTAAGCTGAGGCACACTTCTGCTTTCTCTATGTTATTATCAGGGAGCTGATGTAGAGGCGGCGACTCACACACAGTATCAGTTACAGAGAAATAATGATACCATTCTATAAACGGGAGCGAGTCAGTATGTCAGGTCTCAAAGAACCTGTTGATGAAGATGATCTTATCATGTAACACAGGACGTCATACTACTGCTGTTAATGTTTGACATTTAACTAGTGATTAAATGCAATACGTTTTACTAAATAGCTTCTTTATGAACGTCAAATAGGAATGTTTAATTACAATTTGTATTAAGCATAATAATGAGATTGAATTACCATGAATTTTCTTTTATGTTTCTTGTTTTGTTTTATCAGTATTTTTTTGTTTAATTAGTAAAAAGATTGTGTCCACGGCCCTAACAGCTGCAAAAACAGTTAAGAATTATTAAGAACATTTTGAAGCGTTCTTCCATATCCCTAAATCCGCCCCTAAATCAGTTTGATTTGCATCAGATTGGGGATTGGTTAATAGGAAATGTTCTTAATGTTCTAAATGCTCACCCTCACGTCATTCCAAACCTGTATGACGTTTTTCATCTGTGGAAAATAAAAGATGATATTAAGCAAACAAACTGATAACCAAACAGTTTTGGTTCCATTAACCATTGATTTCTGTTACATGGATTAAGAAAAATGAATTCATAATAACCACTGAGACATTCTCAAAATATCTTCTTTCTTTGTTTCATTTTGTGCATATTCATAATTCATTTTATTATTCTAAAATACCAGTTTCAGCAGGTGCAAACCATGGCAGCTCCATTCAGATCACTTGTGGAAGATTATCCAAGATACCTCAAATCGTTTGAGCTTTTTCTGGAGCGCTCATCAGAGCACCAGTGCATGCAGGACTTCATTCATAATACGCTACCAGACATACTGGCAAGGTGCTTTATCGTTCTTGATGAATGTCATATTTTATTCATTTAGCCTGTCCTAGATTTGTAATACAGAATGTGCCAGCAGATTTAACAATGACAAGATATTATAATATTATCTTGCCTTTATTATGTTCTCCCTTGCTCTCTTTTCAGCATTGGAGGGGGGAGATCCGTTTTCAATGTAATGGGAGTAGGGAGCGGAGCAGGTATACTTTTCATAACGACTGAATTATTAAGATTCTGTTTATTTAATCATTTCACGCAGTATATCAGATTTTAATACCTAACAGAGTTCTTACTTCTCTACATGCATCTAATTTCTAATTTCCAGGTGAGATTGATCTAGAGATGCTAGCTCAACTCCACCTGAAACATCCCCGTGCAAGAATCGACAATGAAGTGGTGGAACCAAGCAATGAAATGCTGCACAAATATAAAGGTACCGATATTTTTGTATGCTCACATTAGATAAATGCTTTTGCTAATTCCACCATTTAATGGCTATTTATAATGTTTTCTTTCTGTTTAGTTCGGGTGTCAACAACTCCAGATCTTGATCATATAAACTTTACGTGGAATAAAATGAAGGCATCTGAATTTGAAAAACACTGGCAAGAAAACAACCCTGGGAAAAAGATGGACTTCATTCACATGATACAGGTTTTGATCGTCCAACAAATTTTTGTTTTAAAGTCGTGGCATGAAGAAACAGATGTTTACTTCCATTTTCTGACGCACTTACAAGATTATTGGATTATAAAAAAATGAATTTGTTGATTGGGTAGAGGCAGATCTAAATTAAACCAATTGTAAAAAATCGATGGGTCAAAGTATGAGTTATGCTATTTTAATTTAGAATTACTAGAGCACAAAAAATGAAACGTATGCTTGAACGAATCATTCCAAATAAGTTCATAGTAACATGCATAAAAAAAAGATACATTTAATTTCACATTTATATTTATTTCAACTTCAATTGATTAGTCAGTTAAGTTGATATTATTGAGGTCTGTACATTTTTTGTTATGTTTGCAGAATATTAATATCAGTCTGTTTAACAGATGCTGTACTACGTCAAAGATCCAGAGGCCACTGTCTCATTTTTTCGGAGTCTTCTGCACAAAGATGGGAAACTCTTAATCATTCTGGTGTCAGGTGCACTAAATGCTGTTCAAGTTCAAAACATTTCAGTTGTGTACCTTTTAAGTAACTCAAATGTTTTGCTTAAGTGGACTATGCTCAGTCTACGAGAAATTGAGTGTAAAATCAATCTAAAAAAGTTTTTTACTAATTTTCACATTTGCAGGGCAGTGGGTTAAAAAAAAGGCTTCTGTTCTGTTTTATGAAAAAGTGACCTCAGTTCTGCTTCGGTTTACTGTAGGTGAGAGTGGATGGGGAAAATTATGGACAACCTTTAGAGAACAACTCTGTCATGCTGAGATCAGCCAGTGTGTTACTACAGGAGAAATAAAGTCCTTCCTAGATACTAAAGGCATCCCCTACCAGAACTATCAGCTTCTGTCCCAGATGGACATCACAGAGTGCTTCACTGAGGGAGACCAGGTGGGAGAACTGCTGCTGGATTTCCTTACCGAGGTCATGGAGTTCAGTAAGAATGCTCCTGAAGACCTGAAAAAAGGAGTGCTGGACTTGCTGAGACATCCTGACTGCAGCAAAGAAGTAGATGGAAGGATCATATTCAACAACAACCTGGGAGTCTTAGTGGTTGAGCCGTAGCTCCTAGACTTCTTTATATCTCGCCTGCAAATGAATATGCGGTCATGATTTACTGATAATTATTAAGAATAATGAATCATCACAGATGTGTATTCTTTTATCCATGGAGTTAATTCATATGACATTTCCACAGTAGGTTAGAAATCACACTTTAAAAATCAGACTACCTCAAATATATTTTTGAGCAAAATAGTTCAAAAAAATGTAAACTGAGGTTCTGAGGTAGTAAATTAAACTAAGAAATATATTAATTTTTACTTGTATTTTGGTCTCCTGATTGAGAAAATGGTTAAGAACCAAAAAACATGGTTTATCATAACAATAGCATATATTTTAATGAGTCTGTTCAAGAACCTTAAACTATTGTCTCCTTTTTCAAGGTTATTATTGTTCAAATCATTTAAAATTATAACATGTCATATGTGAACAAACAGGAAAAGGAAGACATTGAGAACAATGCTCAGTTTGCATTGCATCAACATCAAACAAAGCTATTTTAATGAAGGCCCATGTAGGTGAAAGGCCATGAAGAGACCTTGTAGCACAATTTCCAGTAACTCTGTACGTACTTTGTGAAAATTGTTTAAGCAGCAAAGTGAAACTTTGTATATTGAGTTAGGAGTTTGTATGGTCACAAAGTTTATTATTTTATGATGAAAGAGATGAGATTGTATTGTTTGGTGACTGGTTGTGTTGTTGTGACCTTATACCTCATTTAGTTTTGGAGAGATGTTTAATACCTAACCAGACAGGACAAAGGTTGTAAAGATACATTTCAAGGTAAAAATAGATACACTTGATTTGATTACGGAGTGTAGAGGGCTTGTTAATACCACTGCCTTCCTATAATCGCACATTATGGAGACGTCAATTTTATTTTTGGAATGTTTATAGGATGTTTCTTATCAGATGTCAAATAGACATTTCTTAGATGTCTTTAAGATGTTTACTGTATGATATAGAATGTATGTCATACTGACATCTTAAAGACATCTGTCAGATGTTTGTACAAAGTAGATGCTTTCCAGATCAATAATCTTAAACCGTTATCTTGCATAGGCTACATATGTGTGCTTTCTGGGTAACTTTGTGTTTGTTTACAGTAGTATTGAAAAGTAACCTGAATATTGTGTCCATAAACATTTCTGTATATCTGTCCCACATGACAATAAAACAAAACTGTAAACTAACAGGATTAATCTGCTTGAGTGTCTCTTGAGCCATATAAGCTATACTGTACCAAACATCCTATAAAAAACATCACATTACACATTCAAAGTCATATGTGTCTCTGAAAGGACATTTGGGGTTTGTATAATGAAGCAGCTTGGTGAAATTTCGCTATGCTATAATTCAAAAGGAATAAGACAAGCCTGTCTTGAAAATGTCAGAATAAGACAGCACTGAAACTGGACTCAATCTGTACACCGCAGTGTTATCCAGAACAGGCTTAATCTGCTGTGAGTGATGAACCAAAGAGACAAGCAGGAGGAGAAAGATGTTTAATCTCCTGATGAGGTGGCAGATGGTCTCCTGAGGGATCTCCTCCTTGACCTGGACTAAAGCATCCGCCAACTCCTGGACAGTCTGTGGTGCAACGTGGCGTTGGTGGATAGAGCGAGACATGATGTCCCAGATGTGCTCAATTTAATTCAGGTCTCCACATTTAAGCCTCATGAGGTCTAGCATTGTCTTGCGTTAGGAGGAACCCGAGGCCAGCCTCACTTGCATATGGTCTTACAAGGGGACTGAGGATCTTAATGGCAGTCAGGCTACCTCTGGCGAGCACATGGAGGGCTGCGCAGCCCTTCAAAGAAGTGCCACCCCACACCATTACTTACCCACTGCCAAACTGGTCATGCTGGAGGATGTAGCAGGCAGCAGACTCTGTCACGTCTGTCACATGTGCTCTGTATGAACCTGCTTTCATCTGTGAAGAGCACAGGGCACCAGTGGCAAATTTGCCAATCTTGTTCTCTGGCAAATGTCTAACGTCCTGCACGGTGTTGGGCTGTAACCACAACCCCCACCCGTGGATGTCGGGCCCTCATACCACCCTCATGGAGTCTGTTTCTGACCGCTTGAGCAGACACGTGCACATTTGTCTCTGGCAGCGCTCCTCCCGTTCCTCCTTGCACAAAGGCGGAGGTAGCGGTCCTGCTGCTGGATCGTTGCCCTCCTACGGCCTCCTCCTCATTTCCTGATGTACTGGTCTGTCTCCTGGTAGTGCCCCCATGCTCTGGACACTACGCTGACAGACACAGCAAACCTTCTTGCCACAGCTCGCATTGATGTGCCATCCTGGATGA
>JAUMHP010000301.1:1360801-1373930 GCA_032361065.1 Enteromius trimaculatus
GACTTGTTAGGGGATGTTTTCGCATTAAAGTCGTATTATTTCCTATTCATTCAATAGAATGTTTGCGAATACTAGGGCGGCGCGGTGGCTTCACTTCTATGACGTCATGAGCTATCCAGTTCTCTATATAGATCAGTGGGTTTAACTGATTTTGTACATGACACATTTGTTGGATTGATCTGAATAGTATAGAAACCGCTGATTAACTGGGGTTTTCACACACAATGACCTGTAAAGAGTTTAATGAATATGTGAAGACCCTTTGGGGCTTGCCATAAAAGGTGTATGTACACTGGAAGCACATGTCAGCTTCAGTGAGAAAATGATTTACAGTCAATAAACACAGACTACTGTAATGAATATAAAAATATATCTTATATTATAAATATAATTTTTTAATGAGAAAGGAATTTAAACAAAACACTTTTAGAACATACAACTGAAACTTAAGAACTGAAAACATGAGACTAGTTTAATTTAGAAAAACAGATGCTTATTAATGCAAGTATGGGGTGATGTCAAAGAGACTGCTCACCTTTCTCAAAAGGATTATTACTTTCCCCTTTTTTAGTGTTTCCTTCTTCATGTCTCTTAAGGTAGTTCTGCAGTGTGGACCTGAGAAGAAAAAAGACGAGACCATCACACGCAAAACATCAAGAAATGGAAATTAATACACAAACAGATGTATGTTCAGTGAGATGATATACCTGGATTGTGCAAACACAACATCATATACAGCCTGTTCATCTTCAGACAGCTTTAACCTGTGAACCTCACATTTCCGATCAGGCAGAGATACCTGAAACAAAAGCACAGATGTTTCAGGATTCCTCAGATTACCAATACATTTCCATAAATGTGTGTCATTTGTGATTTCATATTAATTTACAGACCTGGAAGTCACGGTTTAAAATGCCCTTACATTTTTCCAGCTTTTCAATCCTTGAGGTTTTTAAGTCACATTATATATACACATTAAGTTTGTGTGTGTACCAGTGGTTTTCCAGTAGAGTCCAGCTGATCTTTGGTCCTGCGAAGCAGCAGAGCTCTGGTGAGGATGTTCAATCTCTCTCCTCCTCTCTTTGAGCCATTATCCACCTGAGCCTTCCACAGCTTATACTCGTCAAATGGGGAGCATCTCAGAAACCTGCAGTGCATGTGCAAAAAGAAAAAAAACAAGAATGTTTTTGCTGCCTCACGTCCATACTCATGCCTGCTTGAGCTTGTGGGATAATTGTGTCTTGAATAGCTAGAAATTGTTCAGTGTGAAAGACTTATGTGGCAGGCCGATCGTACTTGAGGAGTGAATACATATCCAGCAGGTTGTTCTGAATGGGGGTTCCAGTAACAGCCCAGCGGGATCGGGCCCGCAGCTTACACACTGCCATGGATGTCTGGACTTTTGGGTTCTTAATGTTGTGAGCTTCATCGAGTATCACCCGTGTCCAGGCAACACGTAACAGAGGCATGTCTGTGGCCTAAAACGAGAAGAAAATAAAACAACCTCTCAGTGGTACAACAAAACAAGTCCAGGCCCTCAAACATCTTGGCTAATTAAATGAATCATTCAGATGTTGAGGTCACTATTCATACCACATGATCAGAGTCCTTAGAGGGTTTCTCAGCATCCTCCTTCTGCACTGGGATCTCTTTAGACACCAGACTGTATGTAGTGATCACAACATCATGCTCAGCAAGGCTGGTGGAGGCACAGATTGGAAAGATGACAGGTTAAGCAAAATGACAAGTAAAAGAAAAAGTAAAACACAAAAAGACAAAAAACTGATTGAATACAACAATTATGTACAGTAACCCTTTAATAGTATTTGGATACTTCGTAACATTTGTTTGCCAATGCATTAATAAAGAATATCAGTGTTCGTGTGCAGCCTACACGCTTGAACTCCTCTGTCGGTTGGGGCCATGGTACAAATACACACTAAGGCGGCTACTCTTCACACGCTTTTCAATCTCTTTCTTCCAGTGATGCACCAGAGAAGCAGGACAGATGATCAGTGTCCCCTGAGAAGGCACTATGGTTGAATCTGAGGATTGCAATCATGACACAAAATCTTGAACACAACAGCCCAGAGAACGGCAGATAATCAGATAAAACATGAACATACACAAATCAAAGATCTAAAATTGTGACCTATTAATTAGTGATGGATACCGTTTTTAGAGATCCATTCCTCCAGTTTTTCATCCTTCTTTTTCTGAGTCAGAATGAGGGAGATCATGGTGAGAGTCTTTCCCAGCCCCATGTCATCAGCTTAATGAAAAAAAAGTGGCTTTGAATACACATACAGTCAAACCGTGGCTGACAGGAGAAGTGGGGTGTTGATCCGTACTGTAGGATGTCATAAATGCTAAAATTTTGTGTAATTTTTTTCTGTGACAGAAAACATCTTCCACTCTAATGGAGGTCATGCACAAAAGGGTAGCTATATTGTGCCTATATAGTAGGTGCTGCCATATTTTGTATGTTTTATCAAAATTATTATATAGTTTAATATTAATAATAATAATAATAATAATAATAATAATAAGTGTAAACTAAATAAAACTAAAAATATATAATAAACTTACATATATTAAATGTATATGCATATTTAAAATATAAAATATCAAATTCAATCAAAACCAAATTAAAATTAAGAGCATTACCCAAAATTCCCCCACATGGTTTCTGTGTCTCTCTCCACAGAAGCCAGGCCAAAGCTCTCCTCTGATGAGGCAACAGCTCCACCTAGCGAGATAAAATAATAGTGCTACAGTCACTTTATTGACATCTTTCTAAACTAGTATAATTTAACTATTCACAAAAAAATAAATAAAAGTAAATTAATTTAATAAATAAATAAATAATAAACTTTTTGTATTGAACAAGTGGCATATTATATTATATACTGAACTAGTTTGCATTTACACTTGCATATATATTTACACATTTATTTTACAGTCCAAGATCTATGGTTATCACTGGGACAATTACCACATTTTTAAATACCGTCCTACATTCAAATATTTTGCAATTCTGATCATGAGGTTTTTACTTTTACTCTTTAACAGGACATCTGCATAATTTAATTTATGTAAATTTGACTATTATGGCATTGTAATATATTATAAACTTTAAAGCCTGAACTGCCTTACTTTGATTCCCTTAGGATCCGGTGCCTCAGTTTCTTCTGTAGGGCAGGACTCCAGCGAGTCATGCAGATGGTCGATGGCCTCGGTGGTGGCATTACGGACTGCCAGTAGTCTGTTCTCATTCATCCTGCCACCATAGAAAGCCTGGCTCTGAGGATTCACTGTAAAGACAACCGGCCAATCAGTACATCAATACACTTACTAATGAAATGGGCACAGAAAGCACCAATTTACAGGAGAAGAATGAAATCAAACATGATACCTCCAAACATCTGGGAGTATCCTTGGCTCAGGTTCAGACCCAGTGAGTTAGTAGAGGATTCCTTCATCATGGGTGCTGGAGCTGTGGACAGGAGGATGGTGCCTCCAGGACGACTGAAAGGATTTAAATGGCTGTGGGGTGCTTTATGTTCGGCCTCTGATTTGTCTTTATCCTGGGATTCTATATTTAAACAGTGAGATGATTCATCTCCTCAGTATGAGGTCATTAAGTTGAAATATTATTCATTAATAAACATCTATTTTAGGAAGCATTATGTTTTAGGGAGCATTTTACAGCCAACTTTGACTTGTCAAAGATCAAATTATCCGATGATAAAAACAAACAAACAAAACGAGTAATGATCGGCAGGGTTTCTCAATATAACATTGCTTCCTGTTATGTTTTTTTCTGCAATTTAGGCCACATGATTTTGTGAAGATAAAAAAAAACAAACAAAAAAAAAAACACACACACAAAAACTATTTTGCTTTAAAAAATTGTTTATCAAATAATAATAAAGCATTATTTCACCAAACTTTTTAATGGTAGTGCAGAAAACAACAAGATAAGTTTTCATTTGGTAAATAAAAACATACTCATAATAAAAGAGGTACATTCAAGTCATGTATACTAAATAACTTATATCTCACCAGAGAGAGAAACTGTGGTCAGGCTCAGAGACTCCAGAGCCTCTTCCAGCTCCTTCACCTGACTCTTCAAACGCTCCCCTTTATCTGGCAGAGCTGACACATTCACCACTGAAAGAGTGGCCTTGGAAATATAGAGCACATAAAGAGAGTCTTAAATCTTAAGCATAACCAGATGAATCATATTTGTAATGCATCATAACCATAACATCGACTGTAAGTAACAAGAAAACAGTAAGGGATGAGTAACCTTCTTCTGCTTGAGCTGGGCTGTGAGTTGGCTGTGGAGGGCCCGGGGGTCCTCAGACTGACCCTGGACCTTAGAAGCAGGCTGGAAACCAGGATAAGAGGTGAGTGTTTTCTGAACAGGTGCAGCTGGAGTCAGAGCACTCTGCTGGGAGGGAGGCTGTACCGACACTAGCTGAACATCATCCTCCTCATCACTCCACTCACCGAACCGTGCTATGCCTTTCGGGTCCTTATCCTGACTCTGGTTCGGGACGGTCTTCTGAACATTAAGTGCTGTGGGTTTTTCAGAAACTGGCACATCCTGTGATGTGGAGCATGAAGGTGGGCTGCTCTTGCTCTGCAGGATTTGACTTTTATCTGTAAGCAATTTTAAATTAGCAGCGCTTTGCTTTTTTGAGTGGCCATCCTTTGTTTCATTCTCTTCTGAAACTTTCTTATCACATCCCGATGAACCCTTTGAAGAGCCGCCTGTTTTTGTAGGCTTCTTCTCCTGCTGGTGTTTGAAGCTTGTCTCAGATTTACTCGGCCCTGGTATATTTTCGTTCTCCGAGTTCGGAATCTCAGAACATGCCTCGTCCTCTTCTGTGTTCCTCAGCCTCTCATCATCAGACACTCTCTTCTTTATCTTCATCCCAGCAGGAAGTTTCTTGTTCCTCCAAGACTCTGAGTCTTTCTCCTCTCTGTCCAATCCGCTTTGACCATCTGACCCATTGTTGCTATTCCTTTCTATCTCTGTTTTCTTGGAACGCTCTTCTTTCTTTTTATCACTACTATGATCTTTACCGTTCACATGTTTATTATCACCATTGATCTCGCCCCTAGCCTTTTCAGCATGTGGATCCCTCTTGCGTTCTGAAGATTTGTCCTGTTTGGTCTTGACTTTGAAAGGGTTTCTGACAGGAGTGAGGCTTAAGGATTGAAGATCTTTCTCTGACAAATCAGTCCTTTCCTCAGAGTCTTTCTGCAAGAAGGTATTAGTGAATTGTAAATTAATCATTTTAAAAACAAAAAGTGGACAATATATTGCGGTCTCAAAAATGCTAACTTTTAAAAAAAATATTCATATAATTTTAGATACATGTGTACCTCTTTCCATGGAACACAACCACACCACTTTTGTCCTTCAGATTTTCCAAGCATACAGCGATAAAACAACCTGATTATCAAAGAAATACAGTATTAAAGGAAGTATGATTTAAAATCCTTTCCTACTTACCTTGCATTGTTTCATCTAATAGTCAATTATGAGTTAGACTATGCCTAGAAAAATGTACATGTACAAAAATTATTCCTGAATTTTTTACTACAAGAACATAAATTATGACCTATGAATATATTGTGTTATTTAAACCCAAAAATATGATGTATGTTTATAATACAGACTGTTCGATTGTACCAATGAACTTTGGGTGATTTCCACAATATAGTACAACAGAAGGAAGTCATTACGGCTTTGCTGTACAATAAAGTCTTATTTTGACACCTGGAACTCTGATTTTCACGTTTCAGTTACTTCATTCAGAAGTTTGTTCTCCAATGTATTAATATAATGATTAATAGTTCTTCATTGCCCATTATGGTCTCTTCTGGACCCGTGCTTCCCAACACGAATGGGATATGAATGAAAAATATGAATTTTCATACTAACAGTAGATATACAGTGTAACCCTTACTTGTATTTGTCCTGTTTTTCATTGTATGTTAGTGTTTGAAGTTCAACCATGAAGTCCTCATGCTGAAGGCAGTGAGATGGTGGGATCCTGAAAAGCATACATGAACTCAGAGCTAGGAACACACTGGCTCATGCACATTGTGGCTACAAATACAGTACAAAATTAAATGAGTATCTATTATTAGTTGTATTATTATAATGCATATATAAAGGTGTGTGCACTCACTCTGTAGACAGTGTAAAGTTGCAGGGTGTTGCATCACGCGCTGTGCAAATATAAAAACTTTTGCCCTTATTCGGTCCTTCCTTTACACCAGTCTTCAGTAGGCACGTACTGCCTGAATAACACAAGTTGAATTAGCCCTTTGTCTTGTAAAACAAAAATAAACGTAACCTGTACTTTCACATTCATGCAAGTCATCCGCTAAGTTACCTAACGTACAGCTAGAGCTAACGTTGTAACTGTTATTGCTTGAACACAAATGCTCAATGGCGATCCTTTACACTGTAATAAACGAGAATACGATGCTTACCGTGTATTTCGCACAGAATCCTTTCCATTTTATGACAGCGCCGTGTTATATTTAAATCACCGGCTTCATTTTTTACACAAATACCCGCCGCTGTCGCAGATGGATGACGTAATTTACACTGTAGCCAATAAATGCCTTGCTGAGACCACTGTACATTTGTACATCTTTAACAATAAATGTAGTAAATATGGTATTCACGAGAAAGCTCTTCTTTCAACGGTAAGTTTTGTACAGTTACGTTGCCCTAAACTGACCAACATATCAATTATTAATGTTCTTCAGCTAGCTATTCCAGCAGGTGGAGCCATGGGCACATGAATAGTTTTGTTCTGAATATGATTCGTAGGATTTTGATTATGAGATACTGACCATGAATCACAGGAAAATCATACGTTTGATGAAGGATTTCTATAAAAACATGTCCAATCATATTTTGCTTCAAAGAAAATCATCTCCCGGTACACTTCTAGTAGAGAAAAAAAAAGAAACCAGTAGCCACCCCAAAAAAGTATCTTCAAATGATCTTCATCCAAATGTCTTTAGAAAATCTTCTCACACAGAGCTCCTTTTATTAAAGGCTGAGTTCCCCTCCTACATCATTATCCATTTTGTAACTCTTTCTGTCTTTCAATAAGTACCATTTATAAGCATAAAATATATTATCATTACAACTGTTAAAAATAAAATAAAATAATAAAATAAAATACTTGTAAATGAAAACGCTTGCTTTTTATTTATTTATTTATATCTCTAAATGTGAATGTGTTTAGGAGGTTAACAGTACCGCAGTTGTCCATGTGTCTTCCAGACAGTATTTGTAATTCTCAAGCCAGCCTTTTTTGTTATGTATAAACAATCTTAGAGGAATCTAAAGTCTCATTTTCTCTTGAGTGTAGAAACACCTCAGATGAGAAAGCACATGCTGACAATACAAATTAAGCATCTGCCCAGCTTACTTCGTCTGAAACTGGATTCTTCTAACCAGTCAGGTAGCTATCGTCTCTGCCAGCTCTGTGCAGAAAGATTTGTCAAATTATGTGAAATGCCATCTGGAGCAGTACTATTTCTTAGCTTCATGAAAAGGACACATGATCACAAGTGCAACTTATCTCAAGGATGACTAAAGTGAAGTGAAAACCCAACAGTAATGCAGTTATTAACTGCTAAAACCACACGCAGAGATACATGCACAGAGTGACATCTAGAATATGACTTTTAAGTGTTATTATATGATATGCTTTGACATTATTAGTGCTTTTATATGAGGAACAGCTAACTATATATTTGATGGCTACTAAATACAGGCCTACTAGCATGAGACCGTACTCAAGGGCAACACAAACACATAAACAGAACTGTGTAGCTAAAATTTTGATTATGACACGGTGACGAAATTGTTGTATTTAGGCAGACAGTATGTTTGCGCTTCGCTTTGGGAGTCAGATGCTCCCAGAAAGACCAGGAAAATGACAAGTACAAAAACACAGTTTAGCTTACAGCTACTGTACTGCGGGAACACGCCAGCGCAACAACAACTACTGACTCTTTAAATCCAAACACGTCCCCTGAAGTTTGAGCTGGTCACAGAATGTTTGTCAGAACTTAGCCAAGTGTATGTTAGTCAATGAATTATTGATTATGTGGGATTGCAGCTACTGTAGCCCTACCCATAATGCTACGGGTTCTGAGTGAAACAAATTCAAGTTTCCATGTCTAACCGTGACAGCGAGCACCACCCCCCACTGCCACATCCACATATACATCACCTGCGGCCGCTCAGAGTGTGAGGTAACACGTTTATTAAGAATGTGATCCGCTCATGAGCGGAGACAGAACCTTCAGTGAGGGATAATCCTGTTAGGGAGAGTGGCAAGTGCTCTCAGCTTCTCTGTGCTTAGCTTCTCACTCATTGCTTCCCTGAGGTACTACAGCCCTGGAGGAGCACAGGCTGCAGTGAATCGTTGGCTTTGACTCCGGGGAGCGTATGAGAGACAGGACAAAAAGAGAGTGTGTAAATTAGAATATTAAAGCATTACATTCCTTTAAAACAGCAACCGCCCAAGCTCCAGGTTGAAGTCCTTTCTGTATACGGTGTATAATTTACATGTTATAATACAATTTCACACTTTTTACTGAATTTTACACGTTGACCCACTTTGCTGCACTTTTCCTCATTTACATAACTGATACGCTCACCTTACCTTACCAAAATTAAAAATACATAAAATAAGCTACATATCACGTGCATGTTTGAATGGGATATTTATCGCATGTTTGTACCTTAAATAAAGATTAAACATATATTTATGATTCTATTGAATACTAAGTAAACCTGTGTTAGAAGTATGCTAAGGTTGAACCACTACTGGCTTCCATTTGAGCTGAGAAAACATGTTTTTATGAAGACAAACAAAAATGAAACTCCAAAGATGCAACGCTGTTGACAGCTCAGCTTCATCATTTTTTTGTTTTTATTGACAGAACCAGGAAATTAGAATATGCTCCAAAAATATGAAATAAACAGATGCTTGTGTATTCAGACAGCTGAGGCGCAAACTGTAGTAGCTTAAGTATTTGCCTCAGCAAATAGTGACTACTGGTAATTCCTTTAGCCTCATGGAACTAGTTTGGTATGTATTATTAAGACATTTAATCTAAGTACAGACTTCAGAAATATTTATAGTAGTATTATAGAATTCATTAAGACTCTTCGCAAAAAAGCGATCAGTAGATTTATTATAAGCACGTTCATTCAAAATTACCCACTCCCAGAAGAGCAAGTAGAGCTCAGCTTATTAGTTTGCTGTTGTGACAACATTTAATGTAGAAACGTAAGTGTAAAATGAAGCACAAACAACATTACAGAAGAACTGATGAACGTGCACTGATTGAACATCGCTCACCATGCATCTGCTTAGCAAGCCCGAAACCTTCTCTTCATTTTGTGTGAGTGTGAAAGACAGAGGGAATGTGAGCGTGGTGTAGCCATAACAGCCTTGCGTTAAAGCTAAACTGCTAAGTCTTTTGATGTGTCATGGATTGATCAGTGTCTGAAAATACTAGCATTTTTGGCCATGTACAGCAAAATGGAAATTCTGTCATCAGTATTTTAAACGTTAAAATTGGAAGTTTGTTGGTAACCAAACCAAACAGTTGTCAGTAGCCATTGACCTCTATTATGAAAAAACAAAAAATGCGGTTGATGCTAACGGCTATAGCCCTATAAATCAGCTAACCACCTACTGTAGGCTGCCTTAAGTCATTTTTTTCAGCAGAGATAGGCAAATTAAACTATAACACATGAGCGAGTTTTCTGTTTTTGGTCTCTAATACATGTAATACTTTTCTTCAGCCGCTTGCTTTGGCCTCCTCTGGTGAAAATCACAGGGTTAGCAGTGTACCTGTAAAGGTTATAGCTGAAGTAGCATTTGCCTAATGACAGCAATTTTGCTAAAGAAAGGCATTTCTTTCTTGAGAACACTGCTAATTAGGATCCATGAGAACATAAATCAATTCAAATCTAGCTTTTTTTAAAAAAAAAATTCAACTCTCAGAAGGGTTTGTGTGGATGTTCTTCATATCCTCATGCACTTGAAGCTCAGGTTAGTGGGGACCACTTTGATGCACATAAATCAATCAAATGTTAACAAATCTAAATGACCTTGCTTTTCCTCTTATGAAACCCTTCATTTACATAACACTTAACACAACAGTAGCTAACTGGAGACTGGATTTAATGGGGAGGTTAATAATGAAACCCTTCGGCACAATCTAAAACACGTCAAGCAGCAAAACGAGATGGTAGGAACATTCCCTCTGTAAACAATAACAAC
Organism: Enteromius trimaculatus; assembly: GCA_032361065.1. NCBI lineage: Eukaryota > Metazoa > Chordata > Actinopteri > Cypriniformes > Cyprinidae > Enteromius > Enteromius trimaculatus. The sequence continues at coordinate 1,371,151 of JAUMHP010000301.1, forward strand.
TAAACTAAACACTTGCTCAGGGGCGAATGAATAAGACAGCAATCCTCACCTGAAATGCTTCAGATTTCACATTGCCTGGAACTAGAGCTCATTAAAGCGGTGCTGGGCCCCCATAGAAAACCACACATTTTAAAGCTCATCTATTATGGATGGCTGTAGATTGGGGCGAGAGTTGAGTGTACAACAACCGAGCAATATCAGAGAACATAAAGGCAGCGGTAGCTTGAGGTGTTCTGTGATGTTTAGCAGCAACTATAGTATAGTTGATAATGTGCAAGACATGTTTATTCATGTTTAGATCCAGCTCTGAATTTGAATTATCACCACATACTATTTAATGTGAATTAACACAAGATTTCAAACATGTGAGGTCAGAAAGATTTGTTTGGTTGATAATACAGTAGAAAAAAAAAAGAAACTGCTCTAGAAACATTTTTATCAATGTTAAAAATTGTTGTGCTTGTCCAACCACCCCACGCATTTATTTCATTAAGTTATATGAAGTCTTTACTGTAAGTTTTGATCTATTTAATGCATCAATGATATATAAAAACTAATACTTTAAGTAAAAAATATCACAAGTTTAATTTGTTTTTGTGATAATGGCAGACGGAGTATGTATTATCTTGTGCATAAGCGGTTTGTGAAATGTTTATTTCTTCAGAATATAAACTTTTAGATTGACGTCAATGGAAAAATGTATAAATGTTGCTCATAATGTTGTCAATACAAAGGCAACACTATAATTATAGAAGCATCTCTGAAGAACTTCACAGGTGAAGTTCACTCTTTTTTCCACATTTATACAGGCTTTATAAGAAAAACACACCTCTCCTGCTCAGCTATAAGATATTAAAGAGACTAATACTTTGTTCTGCAAATAACTACTTGTATCACACCCTTTGCATTTGTTGTTTTCAAATGGCATCTGTCTGCATTATTTCATCCATTTTTATTCGCTCTTCTTTAATCCATCTTCCTGATTTCTGATGCGGTCTGTCAGAAACATGACCCCGGCTCCGGATGTTATTGAAGAGTGCATCCCAAAGCCCAGAACCGTGTTTCACTGCAATCCTACAGAGGCATGGTGTCTGTTCTCCTCTCTGACACTTTTTTGTTACATTACAAATGACACAAAGGTACACACCTGTGGCACAGGTTTGCTTTCATCAGAAAGTAATTCCCGTTCCATTCAGGGCTTTCATAGGTCCTGTGACACAAAGCACAGGCAGTGGTGTCAGCAAATTGATTCGACACTGTTCAGACAGGTAATGTAATGAAGGGTAGCGGGGGAGACTGTATTTACAAATTCTCAGAGCAGTTTCTCCTGCAGACCTAGAAATGGGAAACACAATCCGACATACATCATGGAGTGAGAGAAGTATTAATATTCATGAGGTGAATGGAGTTTTAGCCGGCGAGTCAGGATGAGTTATGATAGGTGTGATGTGATTTGGTCCAGGCCCCTGGTGGTCATGCCATGCTCGGTTAGCAGACAGGACAGAAACAGCGGACAGGACCATCTATCCTGTATGACAACCTCTAGCTTCTCACATCAGGCCATCACAAACACGCACACAACAGACACGTTAATTATCATTCATACACACCACTGCTTCAGAAATTGAGCAAAATATGTTTTAAAAACACCCATCCCAAACGATTCAAATTAAAATAATGAGCCACAGAGCTCACATGACCACATGCGTGATTTAGCTTAAAGACCCTGTGAAATTAAAATGAGAGGTGTGTGGCTTTCGCTCCATGTGTATTTGCTTTGACGTCATCTAAATGCAATTCACATTTAGCAGCTATGTACTTCAGTACGTACAAAACAATCTTATGTAATTAAGTTCATTAAGGTCTACTTAACGAAATGTGCAATGCCAAGCTCATAATGATTTTTAATTCGAGCCATCAGGTCTTTTATATTTGAATACATTTTATTACGGTTTCTACAAAAATATTAAAGTGCCCCTATTATGCATTTTTGAAAATGACCTTTCATACAGTGTAAGTTTATCAATCAATCACTTTTATTTATATAGTGCTTTTAACAATACAGATTGTAGCAAAGCACTGAACAACTGAACATTATCAAACAGGAGAACTGAGTGATGGTAATGTATAATGACAAGATTAAACTGTTTATTTATCAAATGCAGAGATGGTCTCTGTAGTCAAGACAACTATAATCACTAGAAATTAGATGTCCCAAACTAAGCAAGCCAGAGGTGACAGCGGCAAGGAACCATCCATGAGAGAATGGGAAAAAAAACTTTGGGAGAACCAGGCTTAGTTGGGGCCAGTTCTCCTCTGACTGGACGCTCAGAACCTAATTTCCAGTTTAATATAAAGCACATGTCAGATTGTGTAGAGGACTTATAGTGTTTGTGTGCATCTGGTTCATGACATCTGTTCACAGGGCTCATCTAGGTGTTCTTGTCTCCGATGAAGATCACCTTTTTGCTCTGGTACACCATCTGATCTGGATACGGACTGAGGAACAGAATAAGAGAGAGACAGACTAATATTAACGTAGATGCCATTCTTTTTTTCTCTCGATGTAACGAGTACACCGTGTGTTGAGGGGAGTGTTCCCGGTTCCGGCTGATCCTATTAATGCAGCCTAACAATCCTTTACCGGATTTGATTAATAGATGTGTATCAGTGTGTTATGTGTAAGCCAGAGTAAAGAGATGTGTCTTTAAACTACCCTGCCTCCTGAACAGTATTAGGTAAATTGTGCAGTGTTGACAGAACCGGGCTAATATGCTCAT
>JAUMHP010000301.1:1374030-1388201 GCA_032361065.1 Enteromius trimaculatus
TCTCCCGGCCCGCTCCCTGGACAGCACGCCAAACCCGCTTATCAATATTATATGAGGAAGCGTGAACACTTGAACTAAGATGCAGCAAAAAAAGTTGATATTTCTACTTGTACTGACAACAAAAATGTAGAGTAAGAGTGAGATTAATTTGGTAGAGAATTTAAATTAATCTAAATGTTTTTTAGAAGTTGCAAAATACATTTCTTGTCTTGATTGTACAAGCCCTCTTTTGATGATATTTGATATCTCTATAAACAACTATCTCTTTACGGCAACTGAAAAGTACAGGTAGGTGAATGGTGTTGATATGATATAAGATGTCAGTGCTTTGACACAATAGATGGTTTAATCGGGCGCACACGCCTGGACCAAAGTTATCTTCCAGTCTGTGTTTGCTTATAAGCAGCTAATGATGGGTAATGGAGTTGCGCTGTTAGCAAAATCAAAATGACTGTATTTCTGAAGAAAGACTGTCTTTAGTAAATGTACTTTTAATTTTTATCTTGCATATAAGGCATCGTTTGTAAGCTCAGAGGTGCTTTTTCTACAGCCCTTACCGAGGAAACCTCTCTCGTTCTTAAAGCACCCCCTGCTGGTGGAGAATGAGTTTGCATGTTTAACAAATCCATCTGATTTACGCAGCAAACATATTTTGCTTGTTATCAAGAAAATAAAGCACTCTAGAAGGACTTGTTATTGCTAATGTTATTGATTCTATTGGGATGTCTACCGGAAGTTAAGTTAGGGCCACAAAAGTATGCAACGTTTGTTTATTTTGACGTTGAAACGGTCTATAAATAAAAGTGACTGATTAATTGATAAATGATTTTCTTTATTCTGTGGAACAACATGATTTACCAAATTACTATTTTGCTACAATTATCAATATGGAATGTTTGTGATTGTACGAACTGATTCAGATGATATTGGGAGGTTGTTAAAAATGCTGAGGAAAAACAAAGATCTGTTCTGTAAAACATAAATGAAGCTAACCTCCTCTGAGAAAATGAGTCCCATCCAAACAGGGCTAAAGTCAGAGGGCTGTGACTGTGGAGAACAGGCATCTGTGGTGATTACTGCAAGGAAATGTTTCAAATCTCCAACAAGAGACTGGCCAGGATACATTTAGAGTGACTAAGCCCACCCATTGGTCTGTGACTAAGTCCATTATACAAAATGAAATGCACAGAAACGGAACATGCTGTAATGAGGTGGATGACAAATCACTGAAACATTCTTGAGTTTTTCCATTTGCTTCCATTTTCTTCGTTTCCATTTGCATACACAGATTTGTCACAACTATGAGTGGATTAGTAGTCTTGTAGTTCAGCCAGCAGCGAAAACAAAACCTAATGTCAGAGGTTGCCAATTACTAATATCTCAAAACTGCATTTCAGAGTGAGTGAAAATTATTTTTCCTTAAACTACGTTTAAAAAGTCAGCTTTTAGCATTTTAAAGTGTATTATTCCAGTGAAGTGGCTCAGATTCACCAGATCTTCTCTTTGGAACATCTGAAACACCAGAAGCCAGCTCAGGGAGACTGTAATCAGGAATAATGAACCACACCGAGTTGTCATTCTCGATATTTCTCAACATTCATTATGACTTAATAAACCTAACACTGGTCAAAGCTGCTTTCAAAGCTTCTAGAGAAACAAGTCAGGGCTGAATTAAGCTCTCATCTAAAAAACAGGTTCATCTGCAAAATGAATCCACAGAGATGTAGGCTTGAGGTGTGCTGATGACTGCATATTTAGACAGTAAACTGTAAATTGCAACTACCAAGCAAAACAATACCCCAAAATACTCCAGCAAAAAGCCACAGGAACTCTGAAGCAGCTGAGGACGTCAGCATATATATACAGGGCTTGGACAATGAAACTGAAACACAGGACAATATATTCAATCAATCAATCAATCACCTTTATTTATATAGTTCTTTTAACAATACAGATTGTGTCATAGCACTGAACAGTATCAAATTGGAGCATAGAGTGTCAGTAATGTATACTGACAAGATTAAACACTCAATTTTCAGGCACTTCATTATTGAATGGAGATATGTCATTGTCTAGGTCAGCTCATTTTAAATAGGACTTTTGTAATCAAATCGCCAATAATCACTAGAAATTACGTTTCCCCAACTAAGCAAGCCAGAGGCGACAGTGGGAAGGAACCAATACCCTGTCTGTGAAAAAATGGAGAAAAAAAACCTTGGGAGAAACCAGGCCCAGTTCTCCTCTGGCCAGATGAAACCAGTACTTAATTTCCAGTTCAATTTCAAACACAGAAATGTCAGATTGTGTAAAGGACTTGTGGTGTGTGTGTGGATGTAGGTGTTCTGGTCTCCTTTGACGATCAGGGCTGTAGACATCATCTCTTGATGCTGATCCACCATCTGATCTGGATATGAACTGAGAAACAGAATAAGAGAGAGACAGACTAATATTACCGTAGATGGCATGTTTTTCTTTTACAATGTGCAAAGTACATTTTGTGTTATGGTTTTCCCGGTTCCAGCTGATCTAATTAATGCAGCCTAACAATCCTTTAACAGATTTGAATAACAGAAGCGTGTTAGTGTGTTATGAAGTATAGGCCAGGTTACAGAGATGTGTCTTTAATCCAGATTTAAACTGACAAAGTGTGTCTGCCTCCCGAACAGTGTTAGGTAGATTGTTCCAGAGTTTAGGGTATCTGCCACCCGCTGTAGATTTTGATAGGTCAGGCTTCATCAGATCTTACCCTGGAGGTCCAGTCCACTGAAGAGTATGGATCTAACCCTAATCAAACTCACCTGAGCAAGTTAATCTGTGTATAAGGATCATTAGAAACTCACAGGTAGGTGAGTTTTTTAATCAGGGTTGGAGCTAAACTCTGGACCTCTAGGGAAAGATTTGATGAAGCCTGTTATAGGTATTATCACATGGCTAGAGTTTTGAGAATGCAGCAGACATAGAAAAAGCTATATAAACATACACTCATGTTTTATTAAATTTTTTACACTGTGAAATTAATATCCAACTTACAACAAAAGTATAGCCTGCGTTTTTTGATTGGAATCATGAATGAGCAGAAATCCTTTAGCGATTGCACACACTGAACAAAAATTTCAGCGTTTCAAACTCATCTGAATGCCTATGATTGGTCATTGTATTCATAAGCTCAAAAATATTCTTCTTTTTTTTTTTTTTGGAAGCTGCAATCAAAAGCTAACTGAAGCAAAATTCTTTGAATGGGAATGACGCCTCTGGCAGAGTGCACCAGAACATACTGAGATTTGTTGATGAGATTTGTTGATGGCCATGTAGGAGAGTTTATCTTCCATTTAGAGTATAGTATGTGGATTTATGATTGAGCATCGGGTTGGCTGGAGTGAGTGTGCAGGTCTGGCCCCCTGAGGCGGGTTCCCTAGAAACCTGCCATATAAAACAATTTCAGAGTGCATTCTGAAATCCTGTGAACCCTGTATCTCGCTCTGAGGATGTACAGTATGAAGCACTTGGCTGTCTTTGTTCTTGCATGTCACACGCTGTCACTGTCCACAGGCCTTTGATGGTGTGTGACAGCAAGCTGTGCTAGTCTGAATGTCAGCCAGATGTGGGTGAGAGGATGAACATTAGGAGCAGATGTCCCCTCTCATCACTCATCAGCCACGGCTTGATGATAGCCACCTCAGGTCACATCAGCCGTGACCACACAACTGCGCTGAGATTGAGCTTGATATTCCGACTCCCTATCAGCCAGCCAATCTATACACTGCGATAAATAAATAAATATATATTTTTATTTATTTTTACCTTTTCAGTAAAAAATATGTAATTAAAAGAGTTTACTTTGGCTATTATTATATTGCTTTATAGCTTTCGTTAGGCTTGATTTCAAAGGATATATCTTAAAATAGATTTAAACAGATAGAAGAATGTAGAATGGTAGAATGTACTTTATTGCATATATTGTTCTAATTTAACATTATGTGTATATATTAAGAGTAGCTTTAAATTAAATATCCAGTAAGGCCCTTAAAATGCAATATAATATAATATAATATATTTAGTTCAAGATATATTCTATGAATTTATTTATTTTTTAATTAGTGTAATTATGTAGTTTTAATGTTTGAAAATGAGACAAAATTAAAATTTAGCTGTAGTTAAGAAAGTTATTTTTGCTATTTTTGTTATTTTAGTTATTTTTATTCATATTGTCATGGTGGAGTGCAAATTTATATGCAGGCTGTTTATTGAGTAACGCAGAGCATAGACAGACAAGCAGGGTAATCACCGGCAAACATCCATATCAGAGGCGAGGCAGAAGCGTTAACCGTCATCTCTCAGCCTCCATGAAACTATGACTCTTTGACAGCAAAAATAAGTCCGTAGCTTAAGTCAGGCGAGGGGTAAACAGTATCCAAAAGAGCGAGACCGGTACTATTGGGATTTTATACATGGAAACTGGGTCAGTGGGTGGAGACTTGCAATGAATGGCTATGGCAACACACAAGCGGGCGGAGACATGAATGGGAAACCGTGACAACATATGAGATGGGCGGTGAGAAGAGTTCATTGAAAGGAGCCCATGAATGAAAAAAGACACAAAACACACACAGTGCCATCAGCGGGCTGGCATATCCAGCTGATCATAGAGTCACATAGCGTCAAAGAACTGAGCTTTTTATTTGAATTAATATTACATACTAACAGAAGTCTTTACAAAAGGCTGCATATTAGTAAGTTTACACTTTTTCATTGCGTTTATTTAGTAGTCTTAATTTGAAAACTATCATTCAAGCAGCTGACCAAGGTTCAAAAGTTAGTGAAGAAAGTGGTGCTTCTTTTCACCATTGCGTTCATGAACTAGCTTCTTCAGCTCAGGGTGGTTACATAGTACGTTTCAGTTATGATAATTGAATAATTTGTTGTAATCACAGATTGCAGCAGTCTAATATCCACCCACACAAATTTCTCACTGAGCCACAAACTAAGAGCTTGATGCTGTCTTGAAGCTGCAAGATCTTGTTTGTTTGGTCACTAATTGTGGAGCAGCATTGTGGCAAATGGGAGATGCGTGCTCAAAAACACCAAGAGACAGAAACTAATTGGTGCAGCGAGCGCATGGATGGCAATGAAGAAACCCAGTGACGGGTTTAATTTAATGAAGTCATCAGCTCAGTTGATCAGTTGCTAGCACCTGTCACTGTCCGACATGTCGGAGCGTTAACAACGAATCGAGGCATGGAATGAATTAAAGAAGCTGTTTTTCGGAGATAGGAAAACAAGCTGAGACAATCAAATGCCTCTAGAAATGCTTGAGTTGCAATGTCATTAAAAAAGAGAGACTTAAAGAAACACTCTGAGGTGAAAATGTCAAGCTGACAGAGATAAACTGGACAAAACCAAATTTTACCACACTGGTACAAATGTTTTGTCATTAGCTGTGTGATAAGAGCAGACGGCTTGTCTTTTGCTGGGTTTTGCTCTCACATATAAACTTCCGCTAGGAGCATTAAGGGAAAATGTCATATTGACTGTGGCATTTCTTCCCTCCGATTCCATTATTAATACCGAGCAGTGCAGGTCAACATGTGAGCTGTCTTCAGATAAGAGCATTGGGTGTTAAGAGTTCTTAGATTGAGTGGTTGATATATTTATCTTTTCTATGACTGATACAATGTGTTGTTAAAAAAAAAAAGATTAGCTTTCTTGGCAATACTGGATGCAGTATTGTTTAAACTAACCTAATGCTTTCCAATAATACCCAAAGATTTACCTTGCTCTGTGCTAAATGACATTTTCACTTTTGTTTTCTTGGTACAGTACACACAAAACATTTCCACTATAATGTGACATATTTATTGTAATATGACAAGTTTTGTGGAAAGTTAACTCTATTATGTTATGTAGCCTAGTATTGTGTAGTACAAATGTCAAACAAGAGGAACAAAAGTGACTTTTATCTGTCCTCCGCATAGTAACTCTATGTGCAAAATTGTTAGTGAAGCCATTGCTTAAACAATATTTGTGCCAGCCATCCCAAGCGTCTGCCGTCAAAGTGGCTCCCTCGCTGGGTGCCGCATAAAATTTTATGCTTGAAAATCCCAGAGCATTTGTACCGTATGTCTCCTCATTACTAATTCATCCGCTCTCTGTGTAGCTGTCACTGTTATTTGTCTGACAGGGATGCAAAATGATTTATTGAAGACATATTTGAGTAATTCCACACTGAAGTATGACAATAACGATACCAAAACAACATAACTTGGGAGAAGCTAAATGTCCCCTTTGATGGAGATTGTTGGATACACGGGCCTGCAAACTGATAAAAATGAAATGTGTGTCCATTATGGTGCCAGTTGCCCAGTGTCTTGACTTATAGTTGCTAAGCGATAGGGCTTCTCGCTGCTGTCCTGTTTTGTAGTCCATCATGAAACATCTACAATCTGCTAATTAGCTGCTGTTCGGGCAGTATGGTTGTGCTGTTACACAAGCCCGCAAAGCTCCTATTACCAGCTACACCTGCCTAGGAGAGACAGATTTGAACAGCTTATTGCTCAACTTCGGAGCTGCATGGAGAAGATTTCACTTCATATACAGTGACAGTCAAAAGTTTTTTACAAGTTTTGGGTTGAAGTAATTATATATTCATCCTGAACAGGGTAGACATATATTCATATGTTCAAATGAACCCCATGGAACCATTATATATCTGCAAGTTGTATTGGGATACTTAGGTTGTTTTTAATTGCGTTGCAGGGTTTTAAAATGTTTTGCACTATTTATTTAGGTCTTGAATTAGTGCAGTTGTTGAAATTCAAGTGCACTAGATGAATAAGCAAATAAATGATTTAGAATTAATTTAAATTATATTAAAGCTTTACAACCCGTCGGTGAGCAAGCCTAAAGTATATTTACATAAATTTTAAAAAATAATAAATTGAAGTAAATGATGCTTTACTGCTCATCAGTGAGCTGTATACTGTATATACAGTATTGTAAACTTGGCAAAGAACAACTCGCCAAAGTAAGATCTTTTGTTGAACCCCGGAGGGTGGATTTATTGTGCCAAAGGGTGAAGAAAGGATTTCGTGCAGGTCGTTGTGTCCGGTGCTCCTGTGCTCAAGGTGCGTTCCCTGGGCCAAGCGGTCATGGAGTATCATCTGCTGGAAAAGACAAGACAAGGTATGTATATCACACAGCTTCAGGGATGGTTCTCAATCTTCTGGCGTCTCACGCCGTCTTTTTAAGAAGGAGTTGGTCGTGAACGATTGACCCACGTTGATGAATTCCAGGTGCTCCTGATGTGTAGCCAGGGTGACGCTGATCCTTCCCGCCACAATATATAGGCCCTGAGAGCATAGCAAGATTATTAATTGTAATATAAATTTTTCACAGAATAGTCAGTAGGACAAAACTGACACTTTGACCACACACACAGCAGAGAGGCTGACAATGATTCATGATGACCTTATAACAGAGTGTCCTTGCAGCATGTGAAAAAGGTTGGTAACTGTTTTGTCAGCAAAGAAATCCTTGTATGCTCTGTGCTCAAATTACCTGGTTTGTGCTTAAAAACACAAATAAAAATCAAGCCTAATTACATTCACATCCATTCATCAATATTTCCATTATGAAACTGTCAAGAAGGACAAGCGCTGAAGTGTGGATTTTTCATAAAAATCTATAGTTTATTTTTACACGCAAACACTGTTGAAAAGCGAGCACATCCACCAATACCACCGGCAGTAGAAAGCACAGCAATCCTATTTATCCTGTCAGAGTAAATAACACTAAAGTAAGCGATGGTCACACTATTTTTAAAGTGCAAACAGCTCTTGCAGGTCGGAATGAGAATTATTAATTTGTGTCTATGACACTTTAATACTGTATGTAGCATTTGGCCACAAAACAGCATTCATTTCACTCCTACTAATTTATTGCACAGCAACTAGATAACAGAGTGACCAAAGATGCAAGGAACTCACATTCATTAGCACAAACGCATTACCGTGTTCACATTCGATGGCTGAGAGAAGCTGAATTCAACCAGCGAATCCACATTATTCAGTGTTAAGTGCCAGTTGGAAATAAATAGGCCAAAGTTGCAAGTGCAAGCTATTAGTTTAACACACTGTTCCTCCACCTAATATATCAGCAGACTGTGAATAAAAATTCCACTAGTTCATGTGAATGATTATTTAAAACTTTTCCTGCTGAGGTTTTGGATAGTTACAGTATGACACAAGATGAGAGACCATAATACTGCACTTCAATTATTATTAAGATTATTACAGAATACGTTTGAAACATTTCTTTAAATTTCATGTTTAAGTCAATCTGTTTATGTGTTCATTCATTACTACTGAAAATCCAACAAAAATTGTTTTAGTGCTTACATAGCAAGCAATGAAAGCTACAAACAATGTTTACAGATCTTGCCCTGCAAACAGTGTAAACCAACTGCTATAAGAAAAGGTTTACAAGACTAGTGATTCATGCGCATGCATTAATTTGCACATACAGGAAGCAGCAGAAGAACAGCACATTTACAGGAAAAAGAGGAGGATTAAAATAGAAAGAGGACGAAACAGAGTTTATATGAGCACAGATAAGAGTGTAAAGGCCCGCTAGCTCCTTGAAGTAGTTTGTCACAGTAGCGCCCCTGGATGTTCCTGGAGCTCCGTAGCTGATTAGTATCTTATCCTTCCCATCATCCCCTGAGAGGTACATCCCTGAAAGCTTCCATTCTTCTGGGAAGACTTTCCGATAGACGTTGCGGGAAAGAAATATATGATTCTTTGTCTGAGCTTAATTCAATTGTGGTTCCATGGTAAATGCAATTTTGTTTTTACAAGCAGCAAGGAACAGGGATATTATGTGATATGTTGGCAAGAAGCACATGGATAACAAGACTTTTCGCTGTATTGGCAAATTTCACTTTGAGTGAACCAACAAACAGACCAATCTTCACTTATATCACGCCAAGGTCCACAACGGTATCCCTCAGAAATTGCAACATGACACGACTCCTCTAAAATTCTACATACCAAATTGTTAAAAACCAAAATCCATTCTCATTCAGAACCATGCACAGCATGTTAGGCACTGGAAATGGCCTTTCCAGTTCAGTAATGCAACATTAGCACATATTTTCAGTTTTTGCAAGATGTAAAATAATTCTCAGATGTCCCCAAAATGTGTATATGAAGTTTCAGCTCAAAATACCCCACAGATAATTTATTATAGAATTTTGAAAATGCCTATTATAAGTACCAGAAACAAACTGTTTTTGTGCATCTCTTTTTAAATGCAAATGAGCTACTGCTCCCAACCCCTTAATCTTAATCTTGATCATGTGTTTTCAACCGTATGTTTATATTAGATCTGTGTATTACATGACAGCAGCCAAATATATAGTACCTGTTCTCTATGTTGTTATTATGACCCAGACAATAAAATGAAAGCAGAAAATCACTCACTGCTCTGGACTGAATAACATCCATAGCTTCAAAAAGAAGACATTTCTTACCTGAACGCTGCTTTTAAATGCTATAGCTTGAAGATAAACCTGCAAATTGTCTGTGACTCTCTTAAAGTTGTGGGTGGGGCCTGAAAAATGAAAATTTGCATAATTAAATGGATGGATGGCCGTCAGATGTTAAGAAAGCAGAGAAAACAGACAGAAAAGTACACTCCTTACACAGATATGTTCCTGTGAGTTTAATTGAGAGAGTTTTGTTACTGAGCATGGAAATATCTCCCTCAGAGTTTGGATCATGCCAGGTAGAACAAGGGCATGTCGACGAACTAACACTATGTATACTTGATTGAAACTTCTGTTGTTGCTGCAGACAGAGTTTTTGTTTTTCTGTGATTTTTTCCCCCCACTTTACCAGCAAGCTGTGTCTCAGGGGATCCTAGAATGTCTTTGCAAAAGATTTAAGAAATTGGTGAGCAAAACAGGACGGAGTGTTTGGTGGCAAAATGAAGGAAACGCTTTCAAAATGTAGCTGGAAATAAAAAGTGAGATTTCACTGGCAGAGAGGAGAATGCAAGAGGAAACAGAGAAGAAAGATAAGTGATAATGACCTGTGTTAATTTGTAGATGCAGGTGTGAAGAGGAGTGTGTGAAAGAGAGCTTTTTTTAGACTTTCTGTAAATATACTGTGGAGACAGCAGAACAGTATATGCAATAGGCCAGATTTTGCAAATGCTTTTGCATATACTACTGCTTTGTACTCTTGAAATTTCAGTTACAAATCACAAAGGATTTTAGATGTATGTTTACACAAGGAATATGTTAATGCTATGCTCTAATCAAATATTGTTATAAACTGTGACCGATTTTGAACATTCTGTGCAAATTCTGTTGCGAATATTCCTAGAGGAAATAAGTCAAATTTGACAGAGAGGAGTGAAGTGATATAGAGAATAGAAGAGAATAGAAAGAAATATATGGGTGAAATTATAGGCAGAGAAAGAAAATGAAGGAATGAGGCAGTATGTGAGTGAAAAACTGAAAAAGGATCAAGGCCTTGAGAAAAGATGAGAGAGAATGAGCTTTGATTTCATGCTTGTGTGCATGTGCTGTCTTTGGAGATAGAGAAGAAGGGAGTACAGTGCCAAGAGAGATAGGTGACTTTCTCTGAATTCTGCCTCTGTTTACCTCGGTATATCTGCATTTCTGCATCTTTTTACGTTAGAAGATGTGAATCTTCTGCTGAAAAGCTGAAAAGATAATGTTTGCTTGTCACCTGGTTCATAACCTTTTTAAAGGACTGATGTAATATTTCCATAATTTCAGTGGCAATTGCCACCCTGTGGCATGACCCGTGAAAAAAAAGAAAATTGTAAGAAATACATGCCAATGTTTGAACAATCGTCAGTGGATAAAGATGCTTATTTGCTATCAGACGCTTAATGAACTAAAATATCCGGCCTTGTTTAATCTGAGATCAAGTTTCTCACAGAAATGATCACACAAAAAAAGATATTGTCACACTGTGATATTGTCGAAATTGTGAGATATGCAGTCATAAAACAAGAAACAGGAGTTGCAGAAGTTGCAATTGTGATACATTACGGTTACAATAAATAATGTTCTGGCATGCCAACTCTTGGAGCATGGTAATGTACATGATAGTGTTGTTTGGTCTTGCCAAGTACTGAGACAAATCATTCATAGAAATGCTACAATATATGAATAACCCTCATAGCGTACATAAATCACACCAGATCTAAACAGGTGGAGCTGGGAAGATGGAGGCTGCAACTGCAAGCACTAGCAGAGTATTTAAATATTGAACTGCACGCTCATTGGCTGCTGATGTGAAAACAAACCAATCAGCTAATGATCTATGTCATTAAAGAGCTTTGGATTAATATGTTTTAGCAATGGTCACATATATAAAGTCGCAGTGTCAAATATAAAATAAAAAATTAAAAAACAGTGTTGCAGTTGCAGAAACTATAGTCACATTGCAAGATACAAAGTTGGAAGGATATATTCCATAACTATTCAGCCAGTTTATTTAAACTACAGTGAAGCTGAATTTGCATAAATTATGTAAATGTAAAAAATGACAGCCATACCTCAAAATCAAGCAATGAGTTTAATGGCAATGCTTGTCAAGAAAAGCAGATCTTCTAATCTGCTCAAGCCTATAATATATGATAAAGTCGAGGCATTTTTCGCCCACAAGAAAAGCAAGAACACAGCCTCGGAGGACAGTGTGACTGATGTGTGACTGAAGCTCTGCTGCAGTGTGAGTAAAGGATGAAGAATCCTGCCCGATGCCAAGCCGCAGGAGTCCTGATGGGCACTGGTTTTGATGGTTTCAGTAGAGGATGTTTGATCTCTCCAGCTGAGCCCATGAAAGCAGATAGAGTGAAAGGATATTTTGCATTGCGCTGGTTAAATTAAAGAAAGAAGGAAAGAAAGAAAAAGGCATTCAATTTGGCTGGCTGAAGTTTGCTCAGATTTCCAGTCACAGCAATTACCAAACCAAGCCATTATTAGTCTGTGTGCAAACGCTTTACCATTATTGATGAAAACCGGCGACACAGATAAATTCTTTAAGGATTCTCTAAATTACCAGCAACATGGGATGCAAATCACTTACACAGAAAGGCTGTACTGAAAGATTCATCTGGGTTCTTTGCAGAAATGTATTTATGTATACTAAGTGGAGAAGGATGAATCCATCCACATCCTGAAATTGGCCTCTTGCTTCAAGGTGTCATGCTTTTGCAGCCATAAAGCTTTATTCAAGCTTATGACCCATGGTGAGATGTTTTCAGTCCTGTTCACAATATTCCATTAACTCGATACAGCTCATTACACTTCCTGGTGCTTTCACTGGAGATGATATTAGAATGACAAAGCCTAATTGGACATAAGATGAGTATCTGATAGGGCTTGGCAGTCTAGTTTAAGGTTTAAAAGACATAACATAAACATTTGCGGTGGCTCCTCTTGACTGCAGGGTCCCCTTTTGTCCAAGACAATAGTTGAGGGCCCTCCTATCATTTGAAAGTAATCCAAACATCTCAATCTACCAACCTTCTGGTGGATCTCAAACTTAACTGTATTTCTCCAGGAGGGTCCTTGCGTGAAAAAGTTAAGGAACCCTTGCCCTCCTCCTGTCAATTCAAATTTAAATGATCATGAACCACATCCCTTTCAGTAGAAAGACAGGCCCTTAGAGTAACAGCTGCCACTAGCCTTATAATATGTCCCAATGCACAGGAGCCCTATAACCTCTTATAATAGCCCAGAGTCTTTCTTGAATATTAGCCAGAATCCCATGGCTCTGTTTCCCCCTCCAATCTCTACAGCCTTTAACCTCACAAATTATTCACAAGCATGCACTCTTCCATTCAAAGCCCTCAAAGAAAGACATAGGGTTTACATTAGCCCAGCACTTAGAGACAGCAAAAAGGAGTTATTAAAAATTCCAGGGTGCTGACCTCCTGTCGACAGTACAGGAAAAATAAGAGATCTTGCAACCTCTGCATGCCATTGCTGTGTATTAAAATACTGTTTCTGGAAGCAAGAGTGTTGACATGTGACATGACACATCACAAAATCAGAGACACTTACCTTGACACATTCGATTGCAGGCAGTCACACAACGGGATATAAGTAACGTTGTAAAAGGTGTTTAAAAAATATATATATAGCTACAAAGCCATTTCAAAAGGGGACAGTTATGATTTATTATCGTTGCTAAAAGTCATGCTATTCAGTTGCTGCAGGATCCAACAACATGTCAAAACTGTCTGACATGGTGTGGTTAATATCTAACAGTAAGCCTCATTCTCATACTTTGTCCTTCTATTTACAGGTGAAGTTTGATGAGATTGACTGTCAGTCATCATGTTAACCCACACCAACTCATACAATATGAAAAATATACATACCTTACAACTATATACAGTATAAGAAAAACCAGCTAAAACTGACAGGCATCATTTTATTAAATGTATTAATCTTTCTAAATCATAAATGTTTTATGATTGGTTAAAGATCATCATACACAGGGCCATTTTATTGAGGTTCACTCCTGAGAGCATCATTGCTTTATTTGTTGGTAGTTGAGCTCCATCTTAACCTTCCCTGGCCTTTAATATCTCTGGCCATAATAGCACGGGACTATGAGGCAGACTGGAGTAAAAACATGGAACTGAATTCTCTTTGAGGATGAAGCATTGATTCTTTGTTCTCAGAGCACAGTGAATATCACAATCTGGATGAATGAATGGCTCTCATATGGGCTGTGAACTTGTCTATGTAAACTCGAAGTGAAATATATATAGACGTCTATGATATGTATACTATTTAATCTGACACTGCAAAGCTGCAGAGATTTAAAAAGAGACTTTTTAAGATGAAGTAATATCTCACTAGCGTCACCAAACAGAACTGTTAAAATGATGACTTTTTCAAAGGCTCCTATTTAGCCCCTCCCCACACTTATGGCATTGGTTGAGCCAGTGCAGTGACACTTTCTAGAAACATGTCTCACAAAAATGCATTATCTGTGAGCATTTTAAGACCAAACAATGGCTATGATGTATTTTAAGATATCTCAGAGTAAGCATTTTCCAGTTTAGACAGCTCTTAACATTTATTTTAATCTAGGACTAGTCTTAAACCCTGTTCGGGAAACTGC
>JAUMHP010000301.1:1401928-1423672 GCA_032361065.1 Enteromius trimaculatus
TTGGGATAAGTTTATATTTTAGGCATATATTTTGGGTAGGGGTAGGTGTAAGGGTAAGGATTGGGATAAGTTTATATTTTTGGACAGTAAATCCAAAAATCCAGGAAACACGTCACCTCCACCTATCATTAAGGGTAAGTTTCATGTCCTTTCCTCCAATTTGATAATAACACCTGATAGTATGATGAAAATCTAGAATGTTATGATACTTCTAGAGTATATTTCACTAAAATAAAATACCAGTAAATATAATTTATAACAGTAAATATAAATTAATTTGATTTCTTGAAACTTCAAAGCTCCCCTGTCACTTTCGTTTCAATCAATTCTATACATTTTTTTTGTTGTTGTTGTTTTGCCTAATTGTTTTCTAAAATGTTTGGCAAAATATTAATAAAAGCATTCTTGGGTACAGTGATTGATATTGTTAAAAAAAAAGAAAAAGAAAATTCAAATGAAATGGTTTTCAAGTTAAAGAGTAAATTTTAATTTTAATACAATATACATTTGATATGGCAGTATTATACAGGAAGGTTCTGGAGAATTGAACATTTCATAACTTTCTTAAAAATGATTAAAATCATCAAAAACAAAAAATAGTTTAAAGCTATTATGTTTGCTTTAAAAAGAAAATGACTAATGCTTTTAAAAAAAAAACACATAGGACAGAAAAGCTTCCCTAACTCAATAATAACACACACTTACACGGTTGTAACGTGATGTGACTAAATTTAATAACATGTCCTTAGAAATAAGGTGCAAAAATACACTTAATATTTGCAGGAGAGATGGCAGAATAGAAAAAGACCTACAGCAGACCTACAGAATGCTGCCTTTGAACTGTCACATACCAATCATAAAAGTATATGAGTAAATCTGTTTAAAAATATATTTTAAAAGTACTTGGTGATCCTAAATTGCAATTTTAATGTGTAATTCCCCATGCTTATCTGGGCAGCAGGATGTAGTGACAGAGACGCACGCACAAACCCCAAACATTCAGTGACTGGCCTCATTAACTCAGAACAGACACTAACAGAGCTACCGGTCATCCCTCTCGTTAACACAGCCCTGGGGTGCGGACAAGAAAAAGAGTGGCAGCTGTCCATAGGGAGCTAAAGCATTCTCAGAGCACAGACTCATCTTCCCTGAATTAGCTCCCGTGACCCTGCAAGACCCTCTGCTGTAGGGAGGTGACCTCCACCTGCCCTGGCCCAGACATGCACCAATAACAATAATTCAGAATATCTGCCTAATAGAAAATATCAAACCATGGAAGACAGTAGTTCAAAATGTGCCGTATGGCCGTGATCCTGAAGGCTGAAGCAGTTAGTGTTCTTTGGCATGAAAATAGGCCCAAGTGTTTCAGGCTAGGAGCTGATATGACCTGCAGGTGCTCAGAAACATCAAAGGAAATTCACTTTTGGAATTCATCTGAGGCTTCAGGGCAATTCTAATGCTCTCCAGCTTGGGAATTCATCCCCTATGCACTTTAAAACTGAATTAAGCCAACTTATTTTTGAATAATAATAATATGCTAAATTAATGCAAAATTGTAATATTCATATGTACTGTAGGCCTAGCTGCCTATACAGAAAAATATATTTATACAGATGACCCTGGACCACAAAACCAGTCCAAATGATCAATTTTTCTTTCATGACAAAAATCATTAAAATGTTCTATTAGGATATTTCGTAAATTTTATAAACATGTCTAATATATTTATACTAATAAGAACTTAAGAACCCAATTTAGATTATTTAAAATGTGTTTTTCTCAGAATTAAGATTTTTTTTTGCACCCTCAGATTTTCATCTCTATATTGTCCTGCTCTAACAAACCATACATCAATAAAAAGCTTATACATTTAGCTTTCAGATGCTGTATGTATCTCTATTTCACAAATATGGCTGGTTTTGTGTTCCAGGGTCACATACACTACCGTTCAAAAATACTTATACTTTTACATAAGAATGCAGTAAAAATAGAATTTTGTGAAATATTTTTACAACTTTAAATGACAGCTATCTATTTCAATAGTTATGAAATAGATAAGAATGTAATTTATTTCTCTGATAGCAAAGCTTTTTCAGCACTCATTACTCCAGTCTTCAGTGCCACATGATCCTTCAGAAAAAAATTTAATATGGTTCTCAAAAAACATTTCATTTCGTATTATTATCAATGTTGAAAAAGTTGCTCTTCCTATTTGTGGAAACAGTGACACTTCAATAGAAAATTCAAAAGAACATTGTATTATTTACACACATTACATAACATTATAAATGTCGTTACTATCAGTGTTAAACAAAATCAATGCCTCAAACCATTAAATGGCATTTCTCAAACTTCTCACTGATCTTGTCACAACGCATTCTGAGATTATCTGTTTCTCTATACTAGGCCCTAAAATGCTGTCTACATAGGTAGCTCACTAGGTTTTGGAACAGAGCAAGTATGAAGAAACTAAGTACAAGCACAGAGGAGCATCATTAATGACAAGCTCTACACCAGCGGGACCTTTCATTTGAAGGGCTCTTTATTTATAAAATGATTATTTGTTTCACAGATGGCCACAGATTTGCGTGTGTCCCTATTATGTCATCCAGCCCACAGAAACATTCATTTCCTCTTAAAAAATGAGAAAAACAGGAAGACTGGTTTGTAAAAGTGAAGAGGGCCTCACATTGAGAATACTGTGCCTTTCACCGCAAATAAGAAATAAAACTTTGGTAAGAACAAAGCCCAAAGACACAATAAAGGTTGAATTACAACAAAAAACCACAGAGTATCACTCTAAATTGGAGTTATAAGACTCTGAATGAATGTTATACCAGACTTTACATCCCACCACGTGATGTGTCATATATCAAAGTTATATTAGAGCACATTTCCATCTCACAGAGGGATGGAGAGATGGACAGCAGTGCCAAACACTGGACACCAAACTCAACCCTTATTATAGGCCTTAAATGGTGAAAGTTCATGACCAGAAAGAGAGATTATACAGGGTGGGCCATTTACATGGATACACCTTTATAAAATGGGTTTGTGGCAGATTAGTATATGTGAGGGGGGAAACTTTTCAAGACGGGTGGTGACCATTCTTACCATTTTATTATTCATTTATTAAGATGTATCCATATAAATGGCTCACCCTGTATATTATATATATGATGTCATTGTATTATTATACTAAAGCTATGATATCGCAATAGCTGTAACGGAAAGGGACTCATGACGCGAGTCTGTTGTACAACCTACAATTTTGAATTTAGGCTGATAAAACATGAAAGAACATACATGCTGGATATATATCCTTTTTGTCTAAATTATGTTTCAAAGGCCTTTCACAGTGCTTTTACATACTGTGCCAGCAGAGGGAGTTTTGAGTTTTCATTTGACACAGAACACTTGCTTACTGAATGATTTTTATTTTTCTCCCTCTCATAGTACAAAAGTGCAAAGTGTGAATGAAACGTGCTCCCTTCACATTGCATTTCTTAGTACTTCTTTGTATTCTTCAGACAACTATTTCACTCTGAAGTATATATGCATATCCTCCTGTATATATGAATTACTTTCGTTCAGAAGGGGGAAAATATAGGATAAACTGCCATTTATGAATATTATAGTTATAGAGTTATAGTTTGCTGAAAGTATGGTGAAATTAAATAAAGGTAGATTTAAGCTCACAGGGAAAGGGGTGTTAAGTACACCTGTTGCGGGCTGCTGCGAACTTGGCAGATGAGTTTGGCACGGTCGATTCAGATCACACGGGGGGCCCCCATGGTCTCTGTGGATCTCCGGTGTGAATCCGCATGGATTGCACGAAAGCTGTCAATCACAGAGAGGAAAAACATCTCAAGTTGGCTTCTGCTGCCTCTTTGAATCTGCAGGATAGATGAGCGTCACATTAGGCTGATGCAGTGACATTCTCACAGTGGCGTTGTAACAAGATAATGATCATACAACATTACACTGACATTGAGAAAACATTTTGCAGACTGGCACGTCATGAAGGATGAAATTCACAGCATACCGCAAGACCTCCAAACTTTCGCTTGCAGGTGATCATGCACCTCCTTCTAGTATATCATATCAAGTGTAAATTGCTGCTAGACATTATTGAAAATATTTAATGGGAAAGATTACCTAAAAATAGAAATTGATCATCATTTACTCACTCATGTTGTTCCAAATCTGTGTGACTTTCTACTCTGAAACAGAAATATATCTAGTGAAGTGTTGTTGTTTTGGACCCTATTGACTTTTATTAGAACAAAAACAGTAGAAACATTCTTCAAAATATCTTCTTTTGTGCTGCACAGAAGATAAAGACTGGTTTGGAATGACACAAGGATGAGTTTTCATTGAAGATATTTCCTAGAGTTTTTCCCCTCTGGTAGAAAATAAACAAGGGAGTTTTTTATTCTTCAGTTTGGTGAGGTTTAGCACAGGCTGAACTGGACTGAGAATACATCACAGAGGTCTGCTCCCTTCCTGAAGTTAAGCCCAGCTTAGGATGGTGAAAAACCTGGGAATCCTGGGAAGTCAGAGGCCACCCCTGTGGGACTAACTCGTGACCTCCTTGTGAGCTGAGAAAAGGGTCTTGAGGGGGTGAAATAGACAGAAAGACACCAAGACACCATTATTGAATTTTGTTAAAACCGTTAGGGTCCCCTCTTTATCTATATCTCCCCTCCCCCTAATTTCTCTGCAACCACAATTGTGCTAGAGTACAGTGCAGCTGTCCCTTTTCCCTCTAATTTTTCTCTGTCAGATTTCAGCCTATAATTAGCAGACAAGACCTCAGTGACTCCTCACGAATGCGAATGCGTCTATGCTGTCCAGAACTAATAGACCTAATCCCTCTCCTCCTCCTGGATATTGCCGGGCTGACAGGTTCACAAGTGTACAATGAGCTTGGTTCGGTTTCTCAACATGACAACATATCCATTTAAACCCCAGCACAGTGTACCTTAGCAAGCCCCAAAGCCACGAATCTCCGATCAGTTACAGACTCATGTGTTCCCCACTCAATCTGATAAACATCTTCATGCACTGGAATTACATCTGCGCCAAACGATAATGGAGTTTAGACCAAAAATGTATTTTCAGAATAAAATACAGAGGCAGTGCTGGATAAAATCAACACGCACTTAACAAGAAGTGAAACATTCTAGTTGAAAAAAAAAGACTTGCATGTGACAGCCTGAAGACAGGGTTATAGGTCAACACTTCAGTGATGAATAACGAAACTTCACCTCAATAACGAAAACATAAAAACTCACCAACACTTTATTGCTTAAATAGAAAAAATATATGACAGTTTTGCATTAAATGTGATTTTTTAACACATTTATATGCTTGTACAGTTTATCTGGTGTATATCTCATCATGTTTCATGGATAAGCCACTTATTCTGAACACTAAATAATAACTTGGCTTTCTTTTGTGCCATCTGCATTATGGTGGTTAATGTGTAGGCTACTTATTGTAATATTGTTATCACTGTAGTGTTTGTCAGCAAAGTAAAACAGAGATGTGAGAATAAGGGCTTCCTTTTGGTTCACTTTAGCCAACCAGTCTCACACTCTGCAAACATCAACCAACTGACTAAAGGTCAGTGAGGTGATCAAAAAATCTGAAATCCTACCATAACAATTTCCATTTCAAATACAGTTGTGTAAGTCAGCGTGAAAGATACGACAAATGCAGCAAGCATTACATACGCAGTAATGTTTCTGTTGAAATGTGATACTCATCCCTATATAAACCGTGTCATTCATAACATTACGAAGTCATACTTATTTTCCCCCTTTCTCACACTTCGTTTGGAAGTTATCCAGGGTTAGGGTGGCTTTCCTCTGTTCCACAGGCTTTAGCCGTGTCTCCTAAACCCTTACGCTTCAATTTCTACAGTTAAATTTCATATTTATGCAAGCAGATGCCGTTATCCGCCATGAAGAGCAGCGAGTGCACTTACTTAGCTTCAGTTGCTTTTACTGAAGGTTATTTTACTGATAATGCAATTAACGCACTATAACAACAATACACTTGATATGACTGGACTTGTTCACCTGGCTCTAGTCATGCTTCTTAATTGCATAGTTTTGTAAGGAGCATGTGTTTTAATTCTTGTGTCTATAAATAGCATCAAATGGTTGTAAACAGACATAGAAACCCTTACACTTAAACTTAAATTACATTTATATTTATATGAATAAATATTCATATAAATATAAATGCACAATTTTAATTACATCTACATTTATTTCAGCAATTATATTTATATCAATTATATATTAGATATTTGTAATTTTTTAATATGTGTTATATAAATAAATAAATCTATGTAAATCAATTGAGACACAGCAAAAAAAAAAAAAAAAGGTCATGATACTTTGACTGACATGTTCATATGGAGGGACCTGTACCTTGGCAACCAAACTTTGGTTGCTAGGATAACATAAGCAGATGGATGGAACGGCTGATTTTCCAAAGTGACCGGCTAGTTTTGCGGGTGGGGTTGTGGGGGGTTGGACATGACAGTCTTGATTCTCCCCACACGAGAACACAGCGATGACTTGGCACTGAGAAAATGTATTAGATTCAGGGGACGAATAATTAACTGACGTCAGCTGGCGGTTAAGAGCAAAGGTTGAGCTGCAAATATAGCTGAGGTTTTTTTCCCCAATAAATCGTCTGTGGGCGTGTAAGAGCGATAGGAATGGCTGAATATGTCAAGTGGACGTGTCCAGCACTCTGATTAATGTGACAGAAGTCAATGCTGAAATAGAACATCAACATACATCACAAACGGCAGATCATTCCTCTCTTCTGGGAGAGAGAGCTCTGAGGATACTATAAACAGCCGTTATTGGTGAAAGACACACCGTAGAGGAGAGAATCTGTACAAGTAACCTGCGGTTTTAACATCTGAAAAGTCAAATCTGTCAGGTGTGGATAGCTGCCAACATATAGGATTCTTCATTCATTGTGATTGTGAAGTTACAGCTATATTACTGTACAAGTGACCAGGCTTTGAAGAAAAAAAAGAACTAAATTTAAAGTGATGACTCACCAAAAAATTTAAATTAATTTACTCACCCCCATAAGCCACCCTAGGTGTATATGACTTTCTTCTTTCAGATGAATATAGTAGAAGTTATATTAAAAAATTTCCTGGCTCTTCCAAGCTGTTCTTCCATGGGGGTCAAGATTTTGAAGGCCGAAAAAGTGCATCTATCCATCATAAAAAGTGTCCCATATGGCTCTGGGGCGTAAAATAAAGGCCTTCTGCCAAGGTTAATGGAATTTAAATAAAAAGGACACATCGTACATTGTAACCTACTGTACACAAACAATTAGGATAACAAAAATACCATGATAGTCACAACCAAAACATTAAAGCACTAAAATTAACACAATGAATAACAAAAACATACCTTTACAATCTACTCTAACGTTCATTCGGAGAATTCTGAGAGGCCCCATTTCCTTGTTCTTTAAAAAAATAAATAAATAAATAAATATGTGTGTATAAATCAATGTTTTACCATAAAAACTTCCTACAATACATGCAAATCTAATAATATTACAACATTTATTAAAATGTATTGACTTAAACTATATATTTAATACAATGTAATTCATAATATCAATATCAAAAAACTGATTTTACCATATATAAAAACAATATTTTTTACAGTTTATGATCAGATTATCAATGAAAACCCTTGCAGCTATACATTAACATATATGGTTGACTAGGAACAGGATCTGTAATAAATCTGAGCCACTGCAAAACCAACTAGAAAAAGAACTGGTGTCAAAAGCATTTAGCATATCTGTGGCTTTGAGCGGTCCAATACCGTAAAATTAGCACCTTTACGGAAAGACGTAAGCGTCTGGACAGGAACCAGCCCGAGCATTTGGGGATATTTTGGCAGCTGCCGAGGTAGCGGTTAATGATGGAGCTGATAATATTTCTGTTTTTATTGACCTGTCAGTTCTTATCAGAGACTTTCTCTAAAAACATCCATCGCCTTTCAGCACCACTCTTCAAAGGTCGAGAAGTCGAGGAGGCTGCCGCAGGAGTCAAAGTTCAATTGACTTGCTTTGAATTGGCAGGAGGAGATTCAGAAAATATCAAGCTAGGAAACAAACATCTTAAAGTTTACAATTTTAATAGACCGACAGCCAGCGATCTTATTTATGTTATGTGGCCCTATAGCATCTTCGAAAAAAATATTAGGCTTGGTTTTTTGAGGAAAAAACTATCCAATGCCTCTGACTTCAAATACACATTGCTGTTTAAAGTGGGCTGCCCATGTTGACAGATTTAAACAAGAAGACATCATGCAGATACAAATGGCTCAAACCCAGTATACAAGTTGCAAATCCTGACAACTTTGCGCATGAAGTTAGCTTCAGTTTTAGACTCCAAAATAAACCATCATTCCTTGGCCAGCTCTCCTGCTTCATAAAGACCCAGTGTAGTTATCACCTAAAGTGTGAACCCACTGCTCACACTGATTTTTATAAACAGGGCACTGCCAAGTACAACACGCACAATTCCAACTATTTACTATAAAAGATTTAATCTCAGACTGTAAACGTAAAAAATACCCTGTCTGCCAAAGGGGAAAAATGGCCCTCTTGCAGGTCCATCTTTGTCCATCTCACTTTGACTGATGAGAGGAATGTGCAAACTTCCAATTTACAGATACTTTTTCTACTTTCTTAAGTGGATTATCAAGTGTTGCGATAAAGGTGAAACTGCAACTAGACACTAATATTCATGCTTTATGGTGTTTGAACGAACATATTTGCAGTGGTAAACAAACATTGCCAACCAGCAGGAGTGAAGAGCACTTCCAACCTTTGTTCCCGAAACCACACACACACACACACACACACACACACACACACAGTAAATGATGACCCCTGCCATCAGCTCCCACCCCTTTATGCTGAAGCCAGAGTTCCACAATAAATCATGCAGGCAAGAGATTGATGTGTGCGATGTGGAATCTTCATGTGATGTGATGATATCTAGACCATGTACATGTGGTGGCTGCCCTCTCACATGCCGAGAAAAGCTTCTGTCTCTGCTTTTAGACCATCCACACACCCGGACCCTTTAATGTGAAATGCTCTCGCCGCTGTAATTTGTAGCCTGCTGAAACTGTGAGGAGGTTCACGGTAAGCAAATAGATGGTGGAATGCAACCATAGGTAGGGTAAATATTCAGTACACAAGTATAGTTTTAAAGGGGCTGCGAGATATGACCTCCTTAATGAACGCCTTTAATCCATGCTGAAAAGAATTTAGTAAGAGATGCCAGTAAAGGAAGCACTGACAGCCAAAAGGTTCATGCAGTCATGCAGAGCAACAATAGAAATTAGAAGTGACTTAGAAATGTATTATGGCACACATACTGAAAAAAGTAAACACAGTTAATGTTCATGCCACAAATCTGTGCTACACGCACAGATTAAAGATTAAAGCATTTGCCAAATGCATAAATATAAATACAGGTAGAAATTATGGATCTAATAATATCTACATTTAGACAAACCTTCATTTTGGTCAAATATAAAATAAAAAAATGTATTTGAAGTGCAGCAGTTCATATACACTACCATTCAGGGTCGGTAAGTCCCTCATATTTTCATAAGGTTGCATATATGTGTACTGTCTTCAATTTTAATATATTTTACAATGTAATTAATTCCTGTGGTGGTAAAGGTGAATTTTCAGTAGGCATTACTCCAATGGTAATGTGTTTGTGTGTACTTGTTTACGCTGCTTAGAAAAACCTGACATTTTTTTTTATTGTGGGACCGGCCTGCGAAGTCCAAAAAAAAATAAAAAAAATAAATAGTAAATGATGTTCATCTGTAAGTGTAACAAAACAATTTTTTTTTTTTCTGTAAGGGGTAGGTTTTGGGGTAGGACATAAAATTTCGTTTTGTCAGTATAAAAGCAACAGAAGTCTATGGAAAATCCCCACAATTTTCAGGAACAAATGTGTGTGTGTTTCACACTAAATCACTTATTTATCACTTACTTAATTTAATAATAAATTCATTATTTGTTGTGATTTAACAAATATATTAGACCCCTGTCATAATGAAGAAATAACACATTTTTTGAAAACTGTCAAAAATATTTAGTATGGCCTCTTTTGGCCTTGATAACAGCTTGCATTCACGCTGGCATAGTTCTTATGCCATTTCCAGAATCACTGTTGTTACTGACTGTAATTGAGAATCTTAACAAATACGTGTGTGCGCATATGTGTGCAATATAAATATATACATATATATATTTATATAAATACTGCCATGCTCCACATACAGTATATCAGGGGTAGGCAATGTCTGTCCTGGAGTGCCAATGTCCTGCAGAGTTTAGTTCCAACCCTGAAAAAAACCTCAGCTTCCTGTAGCCCTAGTAATCCTGAAGATTAGCTTGTTGAGGTGTGTTTGAGTAGGGTTGGAGCTAAACTCTACAGGACATCGACACTCCAGGACCAACGTTGGTGTCTACCCCTGACATAGATGATTACTGATTAATATATGACCAATAAACCCTAGACTGACCCTCACTATCAGCTCACTTCTGACCATCACTTCACGCTGATGACTGTGACCTCAGTTCAGCAGCTCTGCTGGCCGATACTCATCTCCCTCATCACTCATCACCAACACTGAAGCACAGTAATTACTGGCCCTATACTCATCTCCACTCAGACTTCAGACAGAGACTGTCCACATGCAGCGCTAAATCCCTAACCAGATGTCACAGTGTACATCTTACTAGGTATCTGCATATCAAATGGCCAACCAGAACTGTCTGTACCAGGGACTGCCGAAAGGTCATATTAGAACAGCTGAGGACAGGAGTTCCATTTCTCAGATTGAAGCTCTCTAGGCCTCTGTTCCTGATAATATGAACCGATTGCTTTGTTTACTCAAAGGCCGACCGAGCAAACTGAATTTCTGGCTAGCCATCTTCATAATCTTTTCCAAATATATTTTGGTATTAAGAGATGCAAAATGAATTAATTAAACCGTGTCATCAGACCGATGCTGTCAGAAATAAATGTAACGACCTGGTGACACATGTGTGGTGTAAACTATCAGAAATGTGGCACCAGGACAGAGAGAAAGATATCCTCCAATATTAGATTACATTAGCCTGCTCTCAAGTATAGCGACGGTCACGTTGTGTCGTGGCCTCCTTACTCAGTAACGTAGTGCTCATCAGGAGCCGGTGGAGTTTTAATTATGCTGTTTGGATTTAATTACGTTCTGCTCTGCTTCAGGGAACATCGAAGCTCCACATACCCGTAATGTTATCTCTACAGTCTATCCATTACTGACGCGATTAAAACAAAATTACAGACCAGCTTTGTGACATAATGATGCAAAAAATAACTCTCAGATCGTATAGGTTCGCTGCAGAGCACCTCACATAGTCCAGCAGATGAGAATATAGCAATTTGTCAAGCTGAATGTAATAAGTAACACCTGCTTCTCAGCACAATGCTGTACACAACCGCAGTCACACACTGTATGTGGCCGCATAAGCAGCGAGGGTCAGTCGCATTCTCTTGTGACAGAGAGCACAGGTGGCCTGTTCACTCAAGCCCTGCTATGATAATCCCCACATCCCATGCCAGTTTGTTTCAACATCAGCTGGCAAGTTTGAAGACCTTGCATTGTAACGGGACAAT
Source organism: Enteromius trimaculatus (assembly GCA_032361065.1). Lineage (NCBI taxonomy): Eukaryota > Metazoa > Chordata > Actinopteri > Cypriniformes > Cyprinidae > Enteromius > Enteromius trimaculatus. The sequence continues at coordinate 1,413,681 of JAUMHP010000301.1, forward strand.
TACCACAGTTCATCTTTGACTTACACGTTGCGTTCATTCTAAGCATTTTCAGGTTGACTGTACTCTTGTTGCAGTTGGCTTCAGGTTATGCAACTTATTAAGCCGACAAGCTGAGCTATATTTGCACTGAAAAAAACAAACAATTAGCACAGAATGCATCAATTTCTTTTAAAGATATGTCGATACGCCCTACTAAAGAAGAAACGTTTGTCTCATTAAGAAGCCTCTTGTTTCTCCACTGGCCCATGGTGCTGAAATGGAGGTGTGAAAATGAGGACTTGATTTATTAAGTACTAATTGTTGGTGTGAATGTCTCTGCTCTGGTCTGGTGCGGGTTACTGACAGTCTCCACTGAGTGTGAACTTTTAGCGGCTGGCAGATTCATGGGATGAACCCCCACTGAGAGAAGAATATTTTTGAAAAGTTGCAAAGTTGTTGCCACCACTCGAAAATCGCCCCTCGCATCCTAGGGGGGTATTGTTTATTTTTTTCACCTCCAACTGGCTAGTGATTGATGAGAGAGGGAGGCTGTCTGTGAAAAGAACAGGAGACAGCAGAGAGAGGGAAGTGAGCGGGACAGGGAGGTGGAGGAGCGGAACGGCCTAAAATAAGCCAGTCATGGGTTTGGACTGCTCACAGGTCAGTGGCGAAGATGTGTTCACAAGCCATCACATAGGCCACATGACAGGGATGGCAGGCCATTGGTGGGGGCCTGAAAAAGAGAGGCCCGCAGCTCTATTTATGGAGCAGAAATTCAGCCATGGACACGCACTGTCAGCTCATGATGGATCAGTGAGAGAGGCCTGGGACGGGTGGGCAGCAGGGTTATATTATTGCAGCACTGGGGTTTTAGGGACAACATTTCACCAAGCATGTACGGGCCCCATTCAGGGAACGAACTGTGATCCCAGTCATTAGACATCTGTGCTTTTATAGCTTTACTAAAAGAGTGTAATCATGTCAGCAACCTATAGAAGTTGGCTTTATCATATTTTGCACAATTCATTAAAGAAAAAATGCATAAAATTTTTTTTCATTATTTATTACACACCCACCCAGATGTCTAATAATCGTTCAAATCATGCATAAGATATATAAGATATTTTTAATTATTTTGAAGAAACAAAGCAAAAGTTTTTGGTCCCCACTGACTTCCATAGTATTTCTTACCCTACTATGGAAGTCAGTGGGGACCAAAAACTTTTTTGGGACCATCAACTGTTTCATTACCAGCGTCCTTCAAAATACCTTTTTTAATGTTCAACATTAGAAAGGGTGAGAAAATTACGACAACATTTTCATTTTTGGTTTGACTATCCTTTTAAAAGAATAAAAATCTATCATCTATCTGTGTATATAAAAATTACATACATACTAACACAATTAGTTTATGCATGGCAAAACAAGTTGTTTTCACAGATCAAAGCAGGGCTTCCTCTTAAAATCTAGCATTTAATACTCTCCACAATGCCAGTAAGGTTGCTAAGTCTGCCTGGGTTTTCTCCCGCACAGCTGCTGCAGTGGTTCGAGTGCGTCCTCCAACACCAAGCCAGGTTTGGAACAGCAGTGATGACCCCTGGAGTGAAAGTCTGCAGATCCCGTTACGACCCCCCTTCAGCCGTCCAGCCTTATGATTTATTTATCTGCTCAGAATTTACAGCTTGTGAAATAGTCTCAGTTAACAGCACAGAGCAGGATGGGGCGTAGAGCAGTGCTGGGGGGCAGGTGGAACAATAGAGCCAGCTTCACGCAAGGCGCAAGAAGGACCTGTGCGCGTACCGGCGTTTGCAGCTGGTGTATGCGTTCCTCATGTCTGACGCACCTCACTCAAGGAGGAGCGTATAAATCCAGTCGGTAAGGAGGAGGGGACGTGTCACATAACTGGTTGTCGTTTTTTTAAGACGTGAGGAAACATCACTCGGCTTGATTTCTTTTTTGAAATACAGCAATACCATGAAAGCTTGTGCTAACATTTATAGATAAGAGCACACAGGGGTCTACTAATGCCACTGACCCTTACACTCTTGTAAATAAAGCTTCTTTATTGGCATTGATGGTTCCAAGAACCTTTAACATCCATGGAACGTTCCATTCCACAAAGGTTCTTCAAAGTGAAAATAAGTTATTTCGATTATTACAAAGAAAGAATGCATATTTTTTTTTCTGTAAGTATTGTTCAATGAAAAGGTTCTTCTGTGCATTGCTATGCAAAAATCTTTTTTTTTTTTTTTTTATGAGTATACAACGCTTCAGCTCTGGCCAAAATAGAGACTTTAAAAGACTAAGTTGCTGAATATACACAGGCACTCCTGTCTCTTTATTTTGCTCGAAAACTCAGGCCTTTTAAAAGCACAGAGCTTGGAAGTCTGTCTGTGTGTGGCTTAAAAAAAACCCTGCATAAATAGTAGACTTTTCCCACACTGTTCACCAATATCACACTTTGCATTTATTTATCTCCTTAATAGATTATACCAAACAGGTTCTGATATATTATATAAATAATACATGGGTCAAAGAGTGCAAAGAGGGGCTGTGACAAACCACTGTTCTTTAACTTCATCCTGTTGTGAAGTCGGCTATGGTGAGTGTTTGTGCTGGTGGTTGTGGTCGGGGCACTGCGGGGGCCAAAGGTCATAAAGACTTCTGCCTCATAAATGTCTGCTCTGTGCCTGCAGGTCATGATCTCAATGCGGCGGTGGGAACGTCTGACTCTATGCATATATTTTAATGTAGTGGCTTCCACTGTCAAATATTTGTGTTTCTGTGCTGTCTGGCAGAAGAACATTGCTGGTTTGGAGTTGAATAGCTGTGAGGGGTATCCTGAAATCACAATGTACCCTGTGTTACCATATAAGACCATGATCTGCTGATGCTTCAGACTGATGTGAAAAAGAGTTTAATAAAGTTGAACATAAAATTTAACATAAACTGCACATCAATCAACAGGCCTGTAAAAGTAATTATATCTGTTCTGCAATTGCCTAAAAATGTATTACACACACACTATTATTTGACATAATAATTATTAACTATAACAATAATTTTTTTATATTTTTAATATTTACAAATTATTATAAATAATTTAATAATTACATCTTACAAGAAAATACTATGGATTTTTTTTCTAAAATTGTGTAATACAGTAGCAATTTCTTACTGAGAACTGGTACACAATTTTTTTTACACCATCTTTATGTTAGGACACCAACAAATATAGCATTACACGTTTTAATTTAACTTATTTTCAAATAGACACTTCTTACTAGATATTTTTTTCTTTCTACAAAAAGGTAAGTGGTCACAAAGATTATTCCTCCAGTCAGAAAATAAATGACACAAATAAGAGGAAACTGATCTTTCTGCTGAAAATAAGAAGTAAACAAACAAGTACCCACCCCAAATGTCATCGACTCAAAGTGGGGGAGAGTTGCAGGGTTGGGGGGCAGACTAAAGGGAAACCAAGAGTGGAAATGTCATAAATCAGCTGGATTTTAGAATCTGATGACAAACCTAATTCCTGTCTGAAAAGAGCCGAGCCATCCCCTCCTGACTGTCATCGAAGCCGGCCTATAAACATCGCAGCTGTCAGCCAAACTCGCGAGGCCCGCGAAGGACATGCCATTGTACCTCTCGCATGCTCTCTGCCTGGGCCAATTCTGGAATGGAGGTGCTGGTGAATTCCATTTTACATTTTGTCACATTCGACCCCTTGCTCAAACTCCGCAAAACTCCACCCTGACAACCCGATCCACCAGCCCTCGCCTCCGGCCCCCGCTTCATTTGGTTGTGTCTGACCATCTGTTGAAGGGCATTACTTCTTTAAAATCACTTCATCCTCCTATTGCTTCTAAAACAGGTTGTGAAAACTTAATATGGAAACATGGGTGATGGTTGGATGCTGAGAAAAGGAAAAGGGGGGATAGAGCTGGGGAAGGGGGTATACATACAGTGCTAAATGTTACCACTGCGAAAGGTGAGTAGAGGAGCTTAAGAGGCCATTTTCCACTCAACAAATGTCCTCCACGCCTGCCAAACACATACACACACAATCATCAACAATTAAAATAAAAAGCTATACATAGACTGACATCAGCAAATACATTTAAAATGTTACAAAATAAAAGCCGTTCTTTCAAAATGTATATTCATCAAAGAATCCTGAAACAAACATATTGTGAGCAGCACAACTTGTTAATGTCTGTAACATTAAAAATAATAAGCAATGTATCTTGAGCACAAACTCATCACAATGATTTTCTGAAGAATAATGCCTGCTAAAAATTTACTATTTTTTGAATCAAATAAATGCAGGCTTAGTGAGTGTGTATAAATGTGCATGATGCACCTGTGTGTGTAGGTGTGTGCAAAAATTTAATATTAATGAAAAATTAAATGAATATATAAAAATATTTTTAATTAGGCAGACATTTTTCTGCTTCTTTGTGACATGTCACTTCCAATGTAGAAGAAAAATAACTTAGCAAGCACAGCCTCAGAAATTAATAATAATAATAATAAAAAAGCATGCATTGTCAATGTATGCAATCAAATGAAACAAGAATCTAACAGAGTCATTTTGTTTCTGCAGACAGACTTTACAGAGAAACTCTGTTTCCTCTCACGCAGGGGTAGAGACCGGACTAATTGCAGCTTCCTTCAAGTTAAAGTGGGACATAAATGCTATGAAGAATTATGGCTTGGAATAAATTTGTAACAAACTCTCAAATGGGGGGCTTCCACCTCATCAGTTCTTTGGCCTCTGCATTCGATGCGACACATCATAAATAAGCAGGAGAATGTCACAGGGGCTGCTTCCTGCCTAATTAAATAAATGTGTGCTGCATGATGCTGTGAATGCCTGGTGTTGTGTGTATACCATATGCATGACAAATGCACACACATCTTGCCACAACACACATGCAAAGGTCACACACACAAACTTCCTGCATCTTTCTCTCTCTTTCTCAATCACGTCCTGACAAACATACAATAATAAACCAGTTCCTGATCTCTTAACAAGGACTATATATCAAGCCATGCTTCATTGTTAGACAAGCCTTGACAATTCATGAAGCAGAAAAGGGGATTTAAAACATCACCAAATACCTGCTTCATACATTTTTAGAATGCAATAAATATAATCTTACAGTAACAGTGCAATAAAAAGCAGAACATGTGATTTATTTGTATTCATATAGGTACAACTCAATGAGGTTTGACTCATAAACCCAAGTCGCACATCTCATATCCTTCTCAAGTCTAAAGCAATCTAGTTGAAATGTTAAAATCTGTCGGAAAGCGGTCACCAGCCATGAAAATGGCCCCAAACTGCTGAGCTCAAAAGACTTAAAACTAACACTCCAGGCTCAGATGATCTCAGTCAACACCTAAATACTCTTGTCTAAGCTCAACACTAATTGTATCCATCATCACCTGCGGGAATCGAGACATCCCGCCAACACAAAGCTGGTTTTGCAGAGGCTGGACAGACCAGCTCTAGGGCAAATGGCTGCCATTGTTCTAATTCTCTACCACACCAACGCCATTGTCATTTTTGAGAGGGCGATTGCTTTAATAGCCTTGTAATTGGCTTTAAATGGATTAGGACTGAGGCACGGCAGTGAAAATCTGGACCGCATGCTGCTACACACCACATTCGTAGACTGAGCTGGCAGTAGTTACATTTTGTAGTGGTTCAACGGTTTGTGAGAGAACAGTGCAGAACTGAGGTTGAGCCTCCATTTGCAGGGAAAAATTTAGTGAAAATAGTACCACTTTACAATTTTAACAACTCAAGATGTTAGCATAGTAACGGATATGTCAATGCATTTGGTTTTGGCAGAACAGATCTGCTACACTGCTTCTATTGAGTTGCTGCTGCTGTTGCGGTAATTATGGCTGCTGCTGTAAAACAAGTACAAAAAATGCTACAGCCAATTAGTTTTGTCAAACGTATTGACTGCAATACAATTCAGTAATGAAAATTTACAGTAAAAGCATTGATTTCCCACTAAGATTTGAGCGCTGACTGATCATTGTGTTCATGCACTCAACAAATACTTCTGTGATTGGCTTTAATGATCATCGCTTCACGCTCTCTTCAACGAGCGCTCACACAGAACTACACAGGAGCATCAGCGTCTATCAGCAAATCTATCTATGTGCAAATATATTGGGGATCTGCTGATTTGCTGATTATATATATTTCTGTAAAAACAGTAACCTAGGGCTGGATATTTCATGTTCATAATCACTCTTGAGTGCTCAAAATTGTGAATATGAACGGGAACATACTTCAGAGATATTTTACTCAAAAAAATTCTAGGGGTGCCAAGAATTGTGGCCAACAAGTATTGGAGAAAAACATTTATTTCACAATGAAATTTTCACCCCATTTCAATTGTTTTAATTCAATGATAGGTTAGAATTTTGTACTTTTTTTTGAAAGAAAGATCAAAAGGATAAACAATGCAGATTTATTTTCACAGCAACCTTTCCTCAGATTTACCAAGGGTGCCAATATTAGTGGAGGGCACTGTATGTTGAGAGTTATATGAAAAACTGAAATATGAGGTTTATTTATTATTTTGTGAACAAAACTGAAGGGTTACAGTTACAAGGTCACACGTTTCTTTCAGAAATATATATATTTTCCCATACCACTTTCTTAATATGCAGACTAAGCCCTTAAGTACTGTTTTAATTAATGTCTACAAAATTCTACAAAAAATGATGGTCATTTAGAAAGATGAAATATAAATATACTTTTTCAAAAGTTGAACACTTTAATGCTTTAAAAAAAAAGGTTCCATTTGTTCCCATTAGATAACATAATTTAATGTTCATTTCCTTCACGATTAAAATCTAAAGTTGTATCTGTTCATTTTAATTCAACATGAACTAAGCATACATTGCATTTCCTTAACTAATTTGAAAAAAGATGAATAAATATTAACACAAATCTATTGCAATATGTGATCTAAATATATATAATGTGATCTGCACTTTTAAAATGATCATTGTTGTTATTTTTATGCAGTAAATGTATTATTTCCATATCTGTTTGCTTTCCATTAGCATTGTGTATACCTAACACCAGCTTTGAACATGCACAGGCAGTAATAACTGAATAAAACTGTTTGTTTTAGTGGGAGAGAGAAGTCCCTTCAATTAAAAGACCATCTCTCACTGGATCTCTCCTTACTGCAGTAAATTTAACTTGGCATTCCTTTGTATGGAGCAGGTGTTTGGGATTACTGAGCAAACCCTCTGTCTGAAGAAGGCTTGGGAGGAGGGAGTGCGGTCACAGAGATGGAAAAAAAGGTCCAGGGTACAGTTGTTCTGGGACATATGAACTTAAACTTCATGCCACTCCTATATTAAGATTTCTTTCCTCTTTCAGCCACTAGTAAAACATATTAGCAGACATCCACACACACTGAATAGTTTAAGTGACTATAATGGAGTGCTTCATCTCAGTTATTACATACAACATCTAATCCACAATGGAAAATATCTCTGTTTGTGCATTTACAACCAACCTCTTTCAGCACCTGCTTTCCAGACCAACAGAACAAGAGTGTAACATAAGGATGCTAATCTAGCTATAACGTTTATTGTTTCCTTTAAAAGCCTGTGGGACTGTGAAACAAAAGCTGCTCACTAATTCCAGTCATCCTCCTGCTCGCTGCTGTGGCGAACGAGGTGTTAAAGGGTTAAACGCAAACTATACTGAATTACAAAGGCACATGGTTTTGCCAAACATATAAGGGCACAGGAACACACACAGGCACAGAGGTATTTTCATGTAGCGATGGCGCACCCTAACAACTGTCTACATTTCATGGATTTACAGGAGATTTATCTTGCAATCAGGGAATAAAAGTGCCATTACGCACAAAAACGCCCCAGGTTTGAGGTCTAAAAGGGTGTGCTGATGCCAAATGCCACCAGTAGAGTGAAATAAGGGCAAAGCCTGTAGGCCTGCACCGCCAGAAAGTTTTCACCAGGTCCGCTTCTATGGATTAGCTGTGCGACAATAGCGGTTTGTGACCATATTGGATCGCCATTTTTACCCAACTAATGCTTTGAAAGGCGATTAACGTGGAGCTGTTTGGAAAGGCCAGCTTGAAATTTCCATGAAATCGACGGCCCAGGTGAGAGTTGGAGAAGAATGCAGCGGCTGTTCGTCGAACCTGCATTCAGACACGCACCCGACACATATCTACATGCCTCGACACATAGATTGATGAGCGGCTAACATAGATGGCGATGCACTGGCATGGCCTCTGTTAGGCCCAACTCTACAAACACAGTCTTAAGCCAGCCATCATAGTAACATTTTATGTGACAAGCATTATAAAGGTGATTTATTGTACGCATGTGTGTTGGCAGAATATTTTACTGTTGGTGGGGGGGGTGGGGAGTTCTGGATTAGCTCTGCATTTTCAAGCAGCCTGAATGATGGCTGTTCATGCTGTCCATCTATCGACCGTTAAACAAACTTCCTGTGAAAATAATGAGCGGAACAAATCGAACTGCAGAATGTGGAGCAGAGGCCTTGTCGAGGACTGAGGAGGTGCATTGGTTTATAGAGAGGAGAAAAGCGTGCCTAAAGCTGCATGGTGTTTTTACGGGCCTATATTATTTATGGCATGATTTACTCAGTCATCACCGCACTGATAATACACCCAAAACTATTTCTACAGGTCAATACACTATAAATACTATATCCTTGTAATGTAATTTCACAAAGGCAAGGTCTAGTCAATCACAATTACATTAGACATGAATTAAACATATTTATTGCCCCTGTAAAATGATCATTGATAATAGCAATCAATATTGCTGTACCAAGCTAGACTGACCAGGGTGTCTTTTCCACTGTTTAGATAGGCTTTATCTGTTTTCAGTAAGAAGTTTTGGACTGACATGTTGGCGAGTAAATGATGACAGAATTGATATTTCAGTAAAAACAAAGATATGTTATTTATATTCATATTCATTTACAGGCTAAGAGTACAATTGAACTGAAGGATTTATACTTTAACTGAATGGCGATTTAAGAATTTGGCACAACATGGCTTCATTTTAGCAAATTTTCAGTCACTGCTTTGTTGAACTCGCGTGTTTCTTAGAAAGGTTTAAAGGGTTAGTTCACCCAAAAATTTTAAAAATCATTTACTCACCCTCCAAGCTTTAGGTGTATGTGACTTTTTTCTTTCAGATGAATCCAATCAGACTTAAAAACTGTCCAGACCCCTCCAAGCCTTTATAAACGTATAAACGGGTGTTTGCTGTATACACCTCGGAAGACTTTAATTAAAGTATGCATATCTGTAGCATGGGTGAATAAAGTCCCCCTCTAGCCGATCCATGCATTTTCAAAAGATAAATATCCAAATTTCAAACGTAATAAACACTTTTTTCACTTTGGCTGACTGTCCCACCAGTGCATTGCATTGACAAAATGCTGTTTAGTTTGGGAGGGCAGTTACACCCTCTATTTTTTTAATAATGGTGAACACCGAACACTGAATTAATAATTTAACATTGATTCAGTCTACATAAAGGTCTATGTTTTCATAGGCCAACTGGATGAATAGGCCTACTGCTCATACAGTACAGGCAAGCCACGGCTGGTGCTTGAGTTTCTTAAATGTGCTTTTGGTTAAATGCCTGAAAAAAGGTCTGCACGAGCTCAAGATATTTTTACAGTCTTGAAAACGTGGTTGCTAACAAGTGTCCTAATGTGCCTAAAGACTCATCTACTCATTAGTCCACTATATTACAGCCCCCTCGTGTTTATAAACTCACTTCTGCTATGAACTATTCCAATTCAGATATTCAGGGGAAAGGCTGAAATAGTTGTTGTAAGCCATGCTGTAGTTAAAGTTACATGACTTTGGTGTAGTGGTGTTACCCTTTCAGTCGAATCACTTCGACGTTACATATGGGATCTCGCATGAGAGACCGTTCGTCTTCGAGTCTTT
>JAUMHP010000301.1:1426659-1437058 GCA_032361065.1 Enteromius trimaculatus
ATGCGAGATCCCATATGTAACGTCTCCGTTCCCTCCTTCAGGGAACGTGGGTTACGTTAGTAACCTAGACGTTTTTTTTTTTTTACTGTATTTAGACAAAAAAATCACAAAAGCGGTGATGAACAAAACAGAAGAATCATAAAATTTATTTTCTGCTATAATCAAAAAGCCCATAGAAAAAGACATGAGTATAGAAAAGGGGCGATGTGAACCTCTTGGTTCAAAAAAGTCCAAAAAAGTACAAAACATTCACCCTCGCTCCAGCACAGAACTGTTGTTAATGACATCCTTACATAAAATGTAGAAAAATTGTCTTCATGATGTTTATACTTTTTACCAAAGGTCAATAGCTTTTGATTTAACCAAATAATTGCAATACTGTTTTTAATCGTTCAAAGAAACTATGGTTTTGGGAAATCTAGAATCACTAATCTATGTTGGTAACAACAGAACTTGCGACTTGACTAAGAATGTTTTGGAAAACGCATACCAAAGAGCCAGTTTCTCGAAGTGATGTAATTTTGAGTTTGAGCTCTCAGCCACACTCTTCACGTATGGTTCTGGGAATGCTTGATTCAGTGTCTGCTTCAGCAAGGTCACTAGCAAGATCCATGGGACCAGTTCAGGCCGGACTTCTCTCATTAGAGGAGGAAGTGCCTCAGTGGGGTGTCTCTGTACTCCACAGGTACTGAACCACAGGAAAAGGGGTCTGGCCCTGGGCTCAGCTGTTTCCATCTGGACTTATCGTTTCATCAGAACCACTTGCTTTAGAAGGGTGTTGGCATCTCAAACATCTCTTTTCCTTTCTCAAGTAGAAAAGGTTCAAACACTTCCTTTTGACCTGCATGTCTACGGCTTTTAAATATAAGAAACCCTTAATGGTTTGGATCCGTTTTGGAATGCTTCACTTGAATAATGTTAGCCTCTACTAAAAATGTCCTTTGCAATTTAAGTCTGGGCCTTTAGTGTGATTCATTAAATTAAGAAACATTCCCCCAGTTTCACAGACAAGGTTTAAGCCTAGTCTTAGACTAAAATGTAAATCTGAGTAGTTTCAAGTGAAAGAAACTTGCACTGAGTGATCTTAAAACATGTCAGTGCCATTGTTTTATCTTAAAGTGCATACCCCAGTAATGTTATTTTTCTAAGGCATGTTTATAAAGATTACTTTAATGTCCTAATTGAACTATATGGCATAATCAATCCTGGTTTAGGCTAAGCCTTGCCTATGAAACCTGGCCATTGTTTCATAATGAATTAGTGTTTTTTTAAATATCGGAGTTGAAAATAATGTGGCGTGTAGCTACATAGGGAGTTATTATGAAGCAGTTAACAGCCTCCAACAAACACATAGCATTACGATGAACGCTTAACCTGGGTTATAATTGAAAACTAAGTAAAAATAAAAAGCACTTAATGTTACATTTGAAGTGAAAGCAGCAGTCAGGGAAAACATCGCTGGCTTTGTTGGCGCTCTAATTACGTACGTCACCTAACGCCTGAGTGCGTAAAACTCAGATACATACAAACCAACGGTCGATGACAATCTAAAAATTAGATAATTACACATGCTGTCGTGGAGGGGTTCGCTGTGGAGCCTTTAAACGTCAAACAATGAATTCTGATTGATTAAACTTTTCGCAAATGTCATGTAAAAATGTATGGTTAGAAATCAATCTCAAATTCATACAAAAAAATATAGCCTATAGCTATATATAGATAGAAAAGGAAGTCTGTGGATTACAAATGTTCTGATGCATTCCATAGGAATTCTGAGTTATTTTATTTATTCAAACAACACGTTCAGTGCTGGTAGAATCATGTGGAGAAACACAAGAGGGCAATAGTTTACCAGAAATCATGTCTTACAAAGCCACACTTTAAACCAGCTGTGTGGATTGTCAGAAGAAACACTTTAGATTTTCCCATTGTTTTTATTAGGCTACTCTTTTTATTCTACTAGGACTGAAGTGTCTGCATGCATTCTGGTTTTGCTCAGACTGATGGGACCGCATAGCATTCTGGTTAAAGGTTAAATTCTGGATACCCAGAAAAGATCAATCATTGTTCCCGGATCTGACACTCTAGCTGTCACTCAAGGTGTTTGGTGAGCAGAGCCTTCTCTGGTTATGTGGTTTGTAGTCATCCTTTACAATATATCTATGAGCAATTTACACATTGTTTTTTGAGAGATAACTTGCAAAAATTCATAAATAATAATTTGAATATGTTTAAAAGCAAGGAAGTATGAAAGATAACCTATGAGAATTTCCTGAAAACAAGACAGTAGATCTTTGTTGTGGGTTTGATAATTTATGCAATCTATTCAATATAATTGAAATCTTTTGCTTTAAACTTAGATTTCCTGAATGTGCCTGTCTAGTCTGGGTGTGAGAGGCCATGGTTCATTTTTACACAGGACAAGTTGATTTGAAATTTTAGCAGAGCTTTGTTCAGACAAATAAATGTGCATAATTGTTGGAAATAACATCTCTAGATAGATGGAGATGTGCCAAATTATGAAATCATGCACTCTTCGATTGCATATCCAGTCATTACTAGAGCTGCACTTGGAAAACAGGTGTTTCTAATACAGACAGATGTCTCCACGGTCTTCTACCCCGTTTATTTTCTGATGATGATTCAGATATGATATTTCATGGTTGGAACCGAGCACATGATGGGAAGTGATCTGAGAAAGAAAAAAAATAAAGAGGAACAGACAGAAAAAGAAAAAAAATTACTCACTTCTGAAGACATCCATGTAATAGATGCTGATTGTGCTTTTAAATCAATGAAGTCTGTGCCGGGATAATGAGCACCAAAGCCCAGACATAAGAGAAGTGATCATAAATACATACTATAAACGTATTAAGAGCAGACATATTAAAACCAGAAATGTAAAAATTACCCACATTCAGCGTCTATAGATTCCTCTCTTCCCAATCCCGCTTGCCCTCATTCACTCTCTTTAAACAGGTGGCATATTTATATGCATCACCACAGTGAAAAGGATGAATTTGATCCACATGGTCATCGCTTTCTTCTTCATTTCAAAGAGAACAGCAGGATCAATCTTTTGTTTTTACACGTTTATTTTGACACATATTGACTTTCAAATCATACTTTTTTTCTTTCTCTGTATCTCAAGCCCATGATTATAATAAAGGGGAAAATAAAAGGGCATGAGATAGACTGTTTGATTAGCAAAAACAACTTTCTTAAGTTTTTGTACTTAAAACCTCCTGCTTTGTGTGAGAAATTGTGTGTATAGTTCAACTTAAAAAACAAAACTATTCAAATATTGAATTATTCAAATACTGTACGTACATAAATATTCACATATGTAGATCAATATTCTGTTGTGAAGGTCAAATCTATGATAAGTTCTGTTTTGGCATCCATCACATACTGCATGACGTCTTCTTAAAACCACAACCAAAAGCAACAAAACATGCTTGATTTTTTTTTTTTTTGCAAGAACATACAGAGGACTTATAATGTTTATTTAATGAGCTTTATGTGCTTGGCACTTGTATTTACAGTCTTAAAAGTCTAAAACATTATTGTTCATTACTCCCACGCTATTTCAATTCAACATACACTGGCCATATAATTGCTTAGCATTTAAATATATTCATTTACAAACACTCCAAAGCATATACCTTGTCTTCCTACGTTTTTTTTATCCACACAACAATTTAAAACCTATGTGCTTTGCGTGCATTCACTATTGCTCAAATGTTATGTTCCACTCAGGATATGGTTAAGCCTTTTCCAAACCAAAAGGCAAAGGTTTAGCATTTCAGTACAGATTGTCAGAACCGTACAGAGACCCTGTTATTACTGGAGGATTTTACTCTGCCATCCTGAGACCCCCTCATCTCTGAAAGAGTCAGTGAGCTTACAACATTGCATCACGACCCCTTAACAAGCATCATATATCAGTTATGAGGGCATTTTGTTCATGTTCTGGCTGATGTCTCTTGTACTTGTGGGATATTTAAGGGGTCATTATTGCACCAAATATGAATCCTCATCAGAATTCATTTTCTAAAAATCAGACCTCAGTTGATTTAGTTCAGTTTTGCACATTGTTGAGATGAGCAGGTCGGCAACAACAACTTGAAAGGGTTATTTTTAGCTTGTATTTCCATTCGTTTTGATGCCAAGTAACACTCCAACTCCCTTTGAGCCTGACGATTGATAAAGCCTGTGTGTAATAAGTCCACACTGAGCAGCTGGTGTCACCAACGTCACGATGGCAAACTGCTCACGCCAATGTGTCAGACATTTTGAATAATAAAACTGTGAAAACCCAGTAACGCTGAGCAAGAAAACTGCAGCAGCTGTTCGTGTTTGGTGTTTTGATCGGTTTTTGGTTTATTTTCAATGGCTTCAAACCATGTGCATAGACATCTGTGTAGAGGAGCCATACTGGCGGCCGTCGCAGCTGCCAGCCCCCTGCTGGCTGCCGACAGGGTTGCCGATCATGTGCATACTGTCCATGCCGCTGTTGGACAGGTACTGACGTTCGGCGAACGGTCCAGCGGAGGAGGAGGAGCACAGTAAGCCACCCTGAGGTTTCTCCGGGCTAGCAGCCAGGCGTGGTGATGCTGGGAAGTTGTATCCATACAGATTATAGGGATTGTGAAGGGAAAAGGCGTTATATGTGCTCTGCTGCACGTGATGATGGCTCCCAGAGAACATGTGGGCAGAGGAAGGGGAGGAGCTGGATGAAGCCGTTGACCCAGAGGCGGAGCTTGACCCAGCCTGCATCATGTACTGCAATTGGGAAGCGGGAAAAGAGGCCAGCTGACTTCCATATGCATCCATCTTCCCTCCGCCACTGCCGCCGCTGCCGTTTCCAGTGGCCAATGAGGCGTGAGCCCCTCCCTGCATTCCAGCAGCGATGAGAGAGGAAGTCCTCTGAGGCAAAAAGGAATCGGAGGCCTGGGCAGAGGTTACAGCGCCTCCTGTGGTCTGGAGGCGGCCGTAGGAGCCGTCGGCCAGTCCTCCATAGCCCTGCAGGGCGGCCATGTTGCTCCTGGCACATGCAGGGTACTCAGACAAGCCCAGGTTACACAGCTGGCTCTCCCTGCAGCCCACATTGAAGGTGTTGGGTGCCAGATGGAAAGTCGGAGGGGAGCAGGAAGGGGATAGGAGGTGTGTCGCACCGGAGGGAGATGGAGTGCCAGTGCTGGAGGTAGTGGGAGAGGTGCCAGTGCTCCCTCCTGAAAAACATAGTCAGCAAACATTCAGAAACATCCAAACCCCAAAGACACACTGTGGATATATGTTCCTATGCATGAAGAATAAGTGCACACACAAGAGGAGAACGGTGAGACAGAGCCAGCTCTGAAAACACACGCACTGTCCAACAATCACACCAAGAGCATATCTCTTATTTCATCCCGTAGACTACGAGCAGTCACCATGGCTCCTTAGGGAGAGCATTTCATCTAGGTACAAGAGAGGCCTGTTTAAACCTGGCAACAAGTGCCACAAATTAACCCATAATGGAGCGCTCATCTCCACAGTGCCATTCTACATTCTCCAAAAGTAGCTGAGCTTTCCTAAAGGGATTGACTCTATCCAATCCTGTATGATATTATTTCTTCTGTGAGACACAAAATAACACATTTTGAAATGTCAGTGTTTTTTTGTCCGAACACTGAAAGTCAGTGGGGACCAATTTTGGACCCAACTTACTTTCACTGTATGGACAGAAGGAGTTCTTCAAAATATATTTTTTGGACCGACATGAGGGTGAGTGAATGATGACAGAATTTTTTTGTTGACTTTTCCCTGAAAGTCAAGACTTATTGGTCTGTAATAAAAGGTTTATAATTATAATTGTTAACCATTGATCATTCTACAAACACAACCCTAGGTTATCTTCTTCCTATTTCCTACACTTTTCAATGTGTGAACCCCGGGTGAGGAATTCATATTTCAAGGATTCTCATTACCTCTGGGTGAGGCATTGTTGTACCTGTGGTTGAAAGTGGGTTTAAAGAGACAATAACCAGAGGTTTTAAGCAAAGTGTGAAAAACCTATTACATGTCTTGTCAGCTACAACCATCACAGGCATAATGTGACGTTGAATGCAAATGTGGCTTGAATTTCATAACGCGCATGTCTGGTCAACAGAGCACTGGCCGACTTCTCTCAGTATGACAGGCAGCATTTGGGCATATGTTCATAGAAGGAAAATTATTCACTGGCACATATGCACAGCAAATAAATCAAACCCTTGGAACTGAATGATAGCAGTGGGATATCTACCACATATTTCTTTATTAATGAGAAGTTGGCCAGCACTCAGTTTGTTGTTTTGAAAATCTAGTCCGCTCTACGGCTCAGAATGGGAAAGAAACTAAATAATTCAGAACTCTCTTGGCTGAGGCTTGGGCCAGCTCCATATGCGTTCGATAATACAGCTGAGTTCTGGTTCGCTCAACGTGGTTCTGTTCTGTTGGCTGAGGGAAAGGAGACCTCACGGTGATGTCATGTTTTCCCCCTGTTGTCAGGCTGGGGTGAGAGAGGCTTCAGTGGTGCTTTGAGAACAACTAATTACTCCAATAGATCTGAATGTAGTTCTTAAGGGCAGTCAGTTTGGGGCGGCGAGGGCAGGGGCGGAGGGAGAGAACACAACGTTTTGTCAGCCGTGCGAGAACTTTAATTAACATTTAATCTGCTTTCACGAAGTTTGTGATGACAAACAGATGTCTACTCAGACAAAATATGGTGCTCACATTACTTTGGCCTTATGACGGGAGAAAAAAAAAGTAGTTACATCAACATTTGATCATCTGGGCCACAACATTACCTATTAGTTAGAGACTGAGCTAAGGAGATGATTTTAGAACAAATTCACAAGACTTTTACTTTAGAATGACTCAATCTGTCATCACTTATTCACCCTAATGCTGTTGCAAAAAAATAGCAAAGTACCATAAATGTACTTTATATGAAATCTGAAATATGAAATCATATTGTTTGAGAGAACAGACTGAAATAGGCATTGTTATGTGTGGAACAGGCATATAGACAACCTCACTCTTGGACACAAAAACACAAAATTGTCCAACTTGTCCCACCCATTGCAGAGCTCCAGTCCCTACAGGCTTAGAATCATTCATAAATCCACTGTGGTATATGATTATTGTGGCCACACAGTAACTTTAAACATGAATTATGAAGCAATATTTTGAAATCCGAAGCCTCCGCTTTTCAAGTAGGCATGTTTAAAACATCTCTGCATACCTTGCTGTTTCTGCATGTTCGTGAAGTCCTCAAATGTCAGCGTCCTCACTGGAGGTCTCCAGAATGCATACGTCTCCATTATCGCCTCCAACCCAGTCCTGCACGAGGGGCAAGTGACAGAGAAAGCCAGAAGAAGAGACGTGAGATGGCAGAGAAAACAGGTGAGCCAGTCAGATTATGCACATGAGGAAGCGGCAAAAAGGGAGAAAAAGAAAGGGGGAGTTTGAGGAAACTGGAGCCTGTAAAAAGGAGCAGGTTTTTACTGTGCACATAAATCTGGGTGATGTTTCATCTGCGTTCTGTACATGGCTCCCCTTCCTGTGTGATTTACTCCTCTTTGCAGCGCTCCCTGCATCGGCCCTCGCCGCACAGCTTAAGCGGCAGTAATTCTCTGCTCCTTTCTGCTTGTTAGTGAGACGTCCTAATGACTCACTGATGCACTGGCTGAGACTGAATCCAAACACTGCTCACCAAATGAAGGATTTAGATTTCCCCTTAATATAATACATTAAAACACTGATTTATATCTTTGTCAAGCTAAATTGATTCCACCGATAATCAAAAGCTAACATTACAACTCAATCTGCAGTTTGTAAACTTTGATGAGAAGGATACAGTGCATAAATGGAACTGTGGTTACTTTGTGACCGATCAACGGTTATATATCTTACTCCTGAATAATCTTTTCATCTCTATTTTTCTGCAATGAAAATCTAACGCTAGTTCATAAATCAGGCGGTCTATTGTTTGAAAAATGAAAAAAGATGTCTCAAATATCTGTGGCGATAATACTCTCCAGATGGAAGCGTGCTTTCATGTGCTGAGGGTCTGTCTCAGACTTTCTCGTGGTATACGACTCGCATCTTATAAAGGCTGTGCGTGGAAATACAGCGAGAGAAAGAAAGGCAGGTGAAAGGGTGGGTGAGATTGAGGGAAAGGGGTTAAAAAAGCTAGAAAAGGAAAGAAAGGTATTTTTCTTTCCGCTGCCCTCAATCAGATCCCTTTATCACAGATCGACTAGGCTTTCTTGGCAGCCATACGAAGGAGTGATTCTAATGTAGCGGGACGTGGGATTAGGAGGGATCTCCTGGGGTTCATATCCATATGAAAGGCCACTGCCGAGATATGTGTGTATTTGCGCACACAGCATGGACAATACGGATTTCCTGAAAATCTACCTGTTTCTCCCTGAGTCCCGGAATCCTTTGGCAAATGGGTTGCGGTCGATCTTTAGACGGGTAATCTGTTACAAGAGAAGAAGTCCAAAACAGACTCATTTAATAATATTTTGACATATTCAGACCCTTTCGTCATATCACTTTAATAATAAACATAACAAAATGTCTTTTTTTTTAATTTTTAGATTTTGAAACTGATGCGTGATACAGTTTCATTATATAGTGGACCGTATATTGGTACTGCATTGATTACTGGATGATATTAGAGATTTTTATATTGTTATCATTTCAATTATTGGCAAATATATAGTGCTGTCAAATGATACATCCAAAATATTGTTTTGTTTAAAAAAAGTTTTTGTTTACATAATGTATGTGTGTGTACTGTGTATATGTATATATATATATATATATACATACATACATAATAAAAATAAAAATACACAGATTTAATTCTATACATTTAATAAAAATGTAATGTTATATATATTAAAAACATGTACATATGATATTAACTATATAAACATACACATGTAAATGCATGTAGATAATTTTATAATAAATATTTTTTAAATATGTGCTGTATGTGTGTATTTATATACATAATAAATATAAACAACACAAACATATATTATGTAAACAAAGACTGATTTAAAATCATTTAACAGCACTAATATATATATACTGTATATTAATCTCTATATATTTTAATGTTCATGGTCATTTTTTTATATTTTTACATTAAATATAACAAAATAGTATAGTATAGTATAATTATTTGTATCCTTTTTCTTAAATGCAAGTAAACTATAGAAGCATGTAAAGTATAGAATTTTAATATCAGCCATTTATCATTTATAAGTCACGAAAAGACGAAAAGCAATTTATCTCTAATTTTTGTGCATTCCTAGTTGTATATGAAAATATCATATTCAGACACTTCCATATATTTCGACTCATTAACACCTGAACTATGTGCTGTACACTGACAGTCAGTAATGGACCTGTTGGTTCTGGTAGGCTGTGACCGTGGTGAAGACGGTCTCTGGGAAGCTGAAAGTCTTTACTCCTTCCCCAGTAGGAACAGGTTTGGTTGGAGAGAGCTCGCTGCTGAAGTCTTTCCGGATCACATGGACGCGGGGCTGATATTTGTGCATGGAGTGCAGGATGATCTAGAAATAAAGAAAGTCATATCATCAGCTACTCTGTCGCAACCACAAGAGCACATTTCTGCAGCTGTATGGATTGAATGTCTGTGCCATAATGAGGCTGTGAATATCAAAGCTGCTTGGTCCAGTATGAAAACATGCTGTATCACAGTGCGTACACATGTTGATGAGATATGAATCAGGCCGACTCGAGCGCGAGTATCTCACACTGATGTGTTGGCGTCAGAGCATGGAGGCTGTAGCCTTCCCTCCGGCCCTTAGTCTGTTTCTAATTACTCCCAGTGTCAGTGTGTGTCTCCTGGGTCCACCACAACCGAGGAGGTCAGGCAAGAGAAGAGAGGCCTTTGCAAAACAGCTTGATGACAGTAAATTTAATATTCCAGCTCCCCCTACCTATCCAATCCAAATGCACAGCCCAGGAGAGCCCAGTGCTGCCCAAGGCCAGACAACACCAGCTCAATGAAGACCGACTGCAGAGAGGAAGTGTTCAAAGCCACACTGCTGTAATTACACAGATCCGAGATATTCAGGATTCAGAACATTGTCGGGGGCCAAAAAGGAATTTGCAGGTGATATCTAAGGAATGTTATGTAGGCCAAAGTTACACTACGCTACAACTAACTAAAACTGTTAAAAAGTATATAAAAGTTGAAAAAGTTATTTATACACACACACACTTACATAGTCATACATATACTATACATCTATATGGACGGGTTTATGTGGTTTATGAGGACACAAATTTGTATAATGACATGCGTATGACATGGGTATTACAATAT
>JAUMHP010000301.1:1445476-1486422 GCA_032361065.1 Enteromius trimaculatus
ATCTATCTATCTATCTATCTATCTATCTATCTATCTATCTATCTATCTATCTATCTATCTATCTATCTATCTATATGATAGATAGATAGATAGATAGATAGATAGATAGATAGATAGATAGATAGATATTTTAGGATAAAAGGAAAAAACATTATTTTCTGTGATAATAATACATATAAACATTTAAATATTGCTTAAATAAAAAAAGATGTAATTATTAACTTCATATTATTATATTATACCAGGCCCTTTTTAGTCCTGTTTTTCAAAAATGTATCAAAACTAAGACCGAAAGTATGCTTCGGGTCAGTACGTTTTTTTTTCCGTAGGTTTTTTTGTAAGTTTTTTAAAAAAATTGGAAATTTTGTTGTAATGTAAAAAATATTTTTTTGAATATATTAAAATGCATTGATTATATTCATAAACATGTATTCGATATAGAAATCTTTTGTAACGTAATAAACATTATATAATCTTTGCTGCCACTTTTGATCAATTTAATGCATCCTTGCTGAATAAAAGTAGTAATTTCTACTGGCTGAATGATGGTTTATTTACAACATAAGTGGAGACTTTAAATTTAAGCAGTTTGGAATTAATTAATTGCAGAATTGAGAATATAGATATCCTTGTGCAATAATAAATATATGTGTAATAATTTACCTCAATGTTTTGTGATTGAAGGCTTCCAGAGCTGCAGCAGAAAGTGGGAGGGTTCTTCCTGAATCTCATGCCCCAGATGAGGTCTCTCTATGTGTCTTACTGCTCCAACCACCCATCGGCAGTCAGTATTCTCACCGATCACAGGTACACCAGCACATTGTGTCCTGATGTCACAGAGAGCCTCTCCACTGATAACTGGTGATAACTTCTCATTTCTGTCCCTTCAGTGAGGAGCTCGGGGAGTTCATGGAAGGGAGGGGTGCGTCGATACCAGGCATTCTCACGCTGACCTCTGGCCTCAGCAAAGCCTTCATGAGACTGGACAAATATCCCACACTACTGAAGGAACTGGAGAGACACATGGAGGTGGAAGAGAGAGATTGAGTTCATGTGATTTCTGTGAAGGTTTTAATGGTTGGTGGCATTTCAGTGTTGACACTGTCTTCTTTCCTCTTCAGGAGGGTCATCCAGATAGGACAGAAATTCAGAAATGTATGACGGCTTTCAAGAATCTCTCTGTGAGTGTTAACTGCCTAGTTAATATGCTAAAGCAGACGGGCGTCCCGTGGCTTTGCTGCTGCACTTAGGTGTGGATCATTCTCATGGCAACCAGGCTTCTTAACGTATTGTGTTGCCATGGTTACAGGCACAATGTCAGGAGGTGCGGAAGCGCAAGGAGCTGGAGCTTCAGATCCTGACTGAGACAATTCGCTTGTGGGAGGGGGAGGATATTAAGACCCTGGGTTCAGTGCTGTATATGAGCCAGGCCATGGTCCAGAACCAAGGCTGTGAGGTGAGATCTCAGTGGCTGATCCATGTGATGAACGGTCAGCATGAAATGGAAATTCACCCTTTTCTAAATGCGTGTTATTAATCATATTGTGAATGATTCATTCATGCAGGTTTTTATTTTTTGGATAATGTTTAAAGGAACACTCCACTATTTTAAAAAATGGGCTTCTTACCATCTGACCTAAAGTTAAACAGCTGATTTTGACCGTTTTCAAATCCATTCGGCCAAACTCTGGGTCTAGTGGTAGCACTTTTATTGGGGGGACTATTTTCATGAGATGCATAATATCATTGCGTTTGCTGCAGCCATGGTACTGCTGCAAAGTTCCTTGGTTATTACACCGGAATTAGAGTATAGTTCCTAGTTATATCAGTTTAGAAAATAACAACTTTTCATTGTCCATCAGCCTTAGTACACGATGTAACTAGAATAGGAATAATTAAATGGGAAAATTGTGAGTGTTCCTTTAATCAAAATGTCATAACTCAATCTTCCAGTTAAACATCATACTTCATTTGGTGACATACAGTGCTGTTCAAAAATAAGGTTCTACATGTTTTTAAATATGTTTTTTAGGCTCATCATAGCTGCATTTATTAAAATACTGTAATTCAAAATAACAATTTTCTATTTTAATATACTTGAAATGTATTCCTGTGAAGCAAAGTTGAATTTTGAGCATCATTACTCCAGTCTTTAGTGTTCTTTTTATTCAAGAAAGAAAGAAAAATATCACAAGTTCCAAGAAATATCAAGCAGCACAACTGTTTTCTGAAAGACTGGAGTGAAAATTCAGCGCTGCGTCGCAGAAATAAGTTATATTTTAAAGTATATTAAAATTGGAATCCAATATTAGAAATTGCAATCACATTTCACAATATGAAAGGTTTTCAGTGTTTTTGTTAAAACAAATACAGCCTTGATAAGCAGAGATTCCATAAAAAGGTTAGTTCACCTTTCTGTTTTCCTTTGTTCTTATTCAGATGTTCATTTTTCTTCATCCTCACAAATATATTTACGATGAAATATGAGAGCTTTGTGCCTATTTTACTGCTGTCCGTCCTTCTCTTTTCTGGGTCTGCATTGTTGTCTATGCAGGGTAAGAAAGTTCTCTAAAAAAGCTTTAATTAATAATTGTTTTCCGAAGATGAACAAAAGTCTTACAGGTTTGAAACAATTTGAGAGTAAGTTATTAAAGACAAAACGTTTCATTTTTGGGTGAGCTATCACCTTAAAAACATTAAAACTACTGATCTTAAACTTTTGAAAGGCAGTGTTTAACATGTTGATGCAACCACAACTATCCGTACTGTTCAGGTGGCCTTGTGTAATAACGGTTATTTAGAGTAAGTAGTGATGTGTTTTTAGCAGTGGGTGTTTATGGCTCAGAATTCCATATGAATCAATAATGTTTCATTTTCTGGAAGTTTTATTGCAAAAAAAGTAGTGGAAACATGTTATTTACAATAGCAAGGGCATTAGAAGTAAATAACATGTTTCAAAATGACCTGTTGCTGATTCATATTGATGAATATGGCAATAGTTTTTCTCTGTGATTTCAGTCCTTCAGTTATAATGGTTATGTAGTATTATTTATTTATTTTTCTTTTTTTTCTTAGGATAAGCATGAACGTTACCTTCTGCTGTTTCCTCATATTTTGCTCATCCTGTCTGCCAGTCCAAGGATGAGTGGCTTCATCTACCAGGTCAGAAACCAGCCGCTGTCAGATGTGATTACTACACAGCCAAATAATTCTCACTGTCCTCACTCCACCACTCCCTAAAATCCACTCAAACCACAGCTTTTCAAACATTAAAATGGCACTTGCGGCTCGAGCACAAAGAGAAAATGTCTGCTTTGTTTCTCTCAGGGCAAGCTGCCTTTGAGCGGGATGACGGTGACCCCATTAGAAGACTGTGATAGTCATAAAAATGCTTTTGAGCTCTCAGGTAAGGACAAACTGACTCACATCTTTTGTGCTCAGGACACAGTGAAGTCTTTTTGACCCTTCTTAGTTATTAATTGACCTTCCATCCAACAGGAAGCATGTTTGAGAGACTTCAGGTGATCTGCTATAACAAGCAGGATCTGCAGGACTGGCTGGAGTATCTGAACCGACAGACCAAGCACACCACCATGGCGGCTCCCAGCATGAAACCACTCACTGTTCCCTGCCACACAGTGAGTCACCTGTTTAACATTACATCTTAGAAAACCACACATATACCCCTGGTTTCAAAGACGAGGCTTAAGCCTAGTCCCATGGTAATTACTCCATGGTTTACTCACCCTCAGGCAGGGTCCGAAATTAACACTCGCCACTCGCCAAATGCGAGCAAATTCTATGCCTGGCGAGTTAAATTTAAAGTGGCATCCGCCACATGGCGAGTAAATCTTTTCACCAGTAATGTTAATCAGTATCAGTTCTCGCGGATCTCTGTGATGCTCCCCTGCCCCCGTCTGCGACGTACTAAAGCGTAAGTGAAACGTGAGAGCCGCACTTACGTCATTTCCGTCTATCCTATGCGCAGCGGTAGTTTCGTGCTAGTGGCGAGATGTGATCATTTTTAACCGGAGCCAGCCTTCAAAAAGAAAACTTGGCGAACTGGAACCAAAATGCGGCTGTAATGCTGTGACACAAAGACTGCGTCAGAAGCAGGAGGTCAGATGGTTAGATGTAATAGACATTTCTCAAGTTATGATAAAAAATCTAAAATGACCAAAAAGTAATTTTTCTTATTGATGTTTTAATTATGTTGTCACTCCTCTCTGTCCGGAGCACACATAATATACAGAATAACGTGCTTTGGATATATCTGTGCTAAATCGTTCAGAATTTTGGTGGGGAATAAATAAGCTTGGCCAGTTGATTTTTTTTTTTTTATCAGCTTTATCAGATGTGTCAAAAACTTAATTTCGGGCCCTGATCTCAGGGCATCCTAGGTGTAAATGATTTTTGTCTTTCAGACAAATACAATTGGAGTTGTATTATAAAAAATGTCCTATTGTAAAGGTCTCCTCGAGTGAATCGATGCATTTTTGTAAGAAAGGTCTGTAGCCTTCACTATAGAATGAAGTGACAAATGTGGAAGCACAGTGGAGAGATCAAAACAAAACACCAGTTTTATAGAGGTATAAAACATGTTAGAGGATTTCGATATAGGCCAAGCAAAGGAACTTTGCTCCTGTAAACAAAACTTGATTCTCACAAGACCAGCATATTCTCAGCAGAGCTTACACTACGTTCCACACCATCCACTGGGCTCCACTCTCCCGAGAACATGTGTACGGCATATTTGTCTAACAAAAATGCATTAATTTACTTCAGGAGGCCTTTATGTGAAATGAGTGCACTTTATTGGACTGCTGTATTCTATTGTATTGTTAAATATCAAAGCCTATTCACTGTCATTATAAATCTTGGAAGAGTCAGGACATTTTTAATATCCTAACTAATAACTAAGTGATGTTGACAAACAAGTTTTGGGAGGAGCTCTGATGCAATGATTATCTACAGCTGTATCCAATCCCCTTATCAGTCTCAGCCAATCAAATCATAAGCCTTCCCTTTAAATAGGCCTCCTCTTCCTCCCTTCTTCATCTCGTTACGCATCCCTCCTCCACCCCTCCACCCAACCGGGGGTCGAGCTCAGCCCTGGTTAGGGTTCTACCCCCTAGGGTTCCATCTTCTAGGGCTCGGCGTTGGCCGACATACCGACTCGCTCCCAGGACAGCACGCCAGATATGCCTAATCATTATCATAAGGAAGCGCGAACTCGGGAAATATAATTATTCTGAAATAAAAAGCTCAAATACACAATCTATCTGTCTGTAGTTGCACACATAACTTAGCAAAAAAATAAAAACACATTGATTAATTAATGTATTTATGGTTTAAGATTTGCATGTCCATTACGTTCAACTTAAACTAAAATGTTTACCCCTTCAGCTCCCCTCTCACCCTCTGACGCCGTCCAGACATGCAGAAAGCCGGAGCCTGACAGTTGCTCCTACCTACCACACCTTACCACACCCCTCCTCTCACGGGGCCCCTCATAGCACCATGATGTGGGGCCCCCTGGAGCCCCCGAAAACCCAGAAGCCCTGGAGCCTGAGCTGCTTGCGTCCAGCACCTCCACTCAGGCCCTCAGCTGCTCTCTGCTATAAAGAGGTATTTTGGGCTCAGATTAAAGCTAATTATGCAGCACGCTGGACTTCCAAATAAAATATTGTGAAAAACAAAAAAGTATAATATAATACAAGCATTGTAATTGTTGTTTACTTCCCTTGATATTGTGGTCACTATTATTTTGATACTAATATTTGAACACAAATTAACACAACTTTTTATCTAAATAAAAAATGCACTCTCTCTCATGGCTCTGCAAGTCTCTGTTTTTACCAACCTCTGTTTCCCTTTTCTATGATTTCGATTTCTCTTCTTTTAGGACCTCAGTAAAAGCCCTAAAACTATGAAAAAGCTGCTGCCCAAGAGGAAGCCAGAGAGGAAGCCGTCCGATGAAGAATTTGCTCTGAGGAAGAGTAAGTCAGCTGGTCTTTATTGTTTCTGATATCGATTTTTTCTGGAAGATCGTGCATCTGATGTATCCTCTTACCTGCACAGGTACTGTAGCTTTGGAGGAAGATGCTCAGATCCTGAAAGTGATCGAGGCCTACTGCACAAGTGCCAAAACCAGACAGACTCTGAACTCAAGTAAGTCTCGTACACAGGCCTGTTCACCTCCGTCTTGTTTCTTCTAAGACATTCCTCCTTCATATCTACTTTTCTATATGTAACATAGATATTAAAACCAAAGCCTGTTGATCTTAACAAGATTATTCTGGGATCTCTTATAACAATATCCTCTCTCCTTTTTCCTCATCATACTTAACGTTCATTTATTTATCATGACCCTTTCCTCCCCATACTTTGATTTTGACATGTTCACACTTCATTTTATTTTATTTAATCATTTATTTATAAAACTCATATACTCTCTTGGGGTATAATTGGTTCACCCATCTGTGTGGTTGCACAACCCACATCCATTCTTTGTTCGACCCCTCTTTCCATTTGCCTTCATTCATATGATTTGACCCTCCTCTCATCATCTGCGAACGGATGGCCTCTTCAGCATGGCAAGGCACTGATCTCATGCATAACCACGTTTTGGATCAATCAAGTGTGGACTCTCTGGGCCGCCGTAGCAGTATCTCAAGGCCTGAGACCACCTCGGACCTCTCAGAGGACTCTGACTATGACAGTATATGGACGGCCCACAGTTACAGGATGGGCTCTGTTTCCCGTAAGAGCTCCTACATTTCCCACCAAAATTAAACTCCCCCTCACTCCTTTTGTTTCAAGTGACTTTATATTTATTTGAATCTATTTATTTATTTAATAAGCTGTCACTGTAATGCATATTTATTTTATTCATTTTTATTTATTTATTTCTTAGTGTTTTATTAATCACACCGCATCATTGTTTTCTGCATATATATGCACTTTTCCAAAAGAGTTCCCTGTTGCCTTGACATCTTAACTCCCCCTAAAACCACCAACCTCACTTGACTCTTGACTTTTTTTTTTATTTGTTTGCCT
Source organism: Enteromius trimaculatus (assembly GCA_032361065.1). Lineage (NCBI taxonomy): Eukaryota > Metazoa > Chordata > Actinopteri > Cypriniformes > Cyprinidae > Enteromius > Enteromius trimaculatus. The sequence goes on from JAUMHP010000301.1 coordinate 1,452,536, forward strand.
CGCATTTGGTATTTTTTTAAGTGTCCTTTAAAAAAAAACGATGTTTTCATTCCCTCATCCTCGGATGTGTTGAATAATTAACGCTCTTGAAGGTACGATGCACTCCGTAGGCAACAAGGACAGGTTCTGCTGTAAAAGAAAAAAGATGCTAAAATTTCTTAATGTTTCTGTAAATATTAGAGTATTGTCATTCATCTGAAATGTGTGGTATTAACTTGGACTTTGTTTACTGAATGTGAACATTAGATTGAAATGAGAAGTTTTAATCTTTTAAAAGAGAGCTTCACGAATGAGAGGAATTCAAAACTATGGTTCTCAGATGGCACCACGGACAGTATTACTGGGGACGTTTTGTTCATACTTGTGTGATATAAATGTATTTATTTTCAATTTGTAAATGTATTTTGAATGATTTTGGACTTTTTGTATGCTTGTATCTAACATGTAAGTTTATAGTGGCGTCTATGGTTAAAAACGTATGGGAGTTTACAAAAAATGTTGAATTTAATGTTGGTTTAAATTCTATTAGAATCCATTCAGATCAGGTGTGTGGATGGTAATAGTCAAGAGTTCTTCACCGTTCATTCGAGACTCTGTCAAAGCCTCAGTGTTTGATGCTTTTCCTCTTTTATGTATGACGTGTTTGAGACAAACAACTTGCCAATTATTTCAATAATGACAAAGAGTATAATTCCTCATGTTATGTGATTTCTTGTGACCAAGTTCTATCTGTGGTTAAAAAAAGAACAAGAAAATATGAATTTACTACCTTTTTGTCGGTTGTTTCATTCAGATATTCTTAAAACTGTTCAACAGAGAAAATTCAGTGATGTTTGTGTGGTTTGAAATCAAGACATTATTGTGTTTGTTATAAATATGCAGAGTCAAATATATGACTAAATACCACATTGTAATATACATTTTGAATAAATCTTGGGTTGTTTTTTTTACAGTATGTTTATCTTTTCAGAAATGTATCTTTCTTTTTATTTATGCTTATTTTCAATGAATGGGTTTTGTTTTTGATTTGATTTGTCTTGTTCGGGTTTTGTTTAGTGGTTAAGGATGTATTTTAGTTTTACTGCCCTTCAGGAAACCTTTGATCCTCTGGTTTTTGAATGCTTTTAGTTTTCTTGGATGATCCCTCTCTGCATGACTAACTCCTGTCTCACTCACGCACAGTCCTGTGTAAGTTTGATCCAGTCCAAACCATTTTTCGAGGCACAGTGGTCCTGTACTGACCTAATCAATAAGTCCAACTTGACTAAACCTCCTGAAATCAATCTGCGGGGCTTCTCTTTTGAAACAGGACAGTGGAAAGATGCCAGTCCAGCACTGATAGTTCCTGGGGAGGAGAAGTTCAGTGTAGACGAGTTGAAGAGTAATGGTCAGACTCTTCTGGAGGAGAAGTAAGACCACATATTTGTCCATTTCCAGAACAGGGTTTATAATGGGAATAAAAAGAGGGATGTTTGTCAAGACAACACAAATTGAATAGAGCTGCAATATGTGTTAAAAACATATTTACTGACATATATTCCATGTTTCCTAGGAGCCTTGTGGATGTTGTTTATGCTCTGAGAGATGAGGTACAAGAACTTAAACAGGTGAGTGTCTGCGAGGGTCAGAGGTTTTCCTAATATTTACATTTAATAGAAAACTATATTTAATTTTTCCCATTTCCTCTTTACAATTTTTGCCGTTCCAACAGGACTTTAAAAAAATGAAGAAATCCCTAGAGGAAGAACAGCGAGCCCGGAAAGACCTGGAGAGGATAGTTAGAAAAATGTTAAAGAATATAAACGATCCTTCTTGGGATGAGACCAATTTATGATATCAACAAATTTCCTCCCCGTACTGTTTTTTTTGTTGTTGTTATTTTACATTAGTGGTTAAAATGACCTGCAAGTTCAAACCGTGTGTTCAGATTAACATATGTTTTCTTACACTGAAACCACTTTTGATGTTTGTGGGTATTCTCGTGTTCAAACTCTGAAAGATGCCTGTTTTAGTGCATCTACACCAAGCAGATTTTTATTTTCATTTTTGATCTAGCCACTAATTTCTAGCTGAACAATCATGACGTGTCCTGTTTGCTTAAAGTTGTAGCTACATCTCATTGGGTGGCACAAGCGTAACCTGTGAACTTTCCTGACAGCTTCCTAGTTCATCTTTCACCTGATGTTAAGGTGTTGAGAGAGACAGTACCTCAGTAATGTTTGGGATTATGAGTGTCATGTTTTCTTTGTCCTTTGTTAAAGGTTCAAGAGACTATCATATTTTACTGTTATGTTTCATTTTTAAGTACATTTTATTCAGATGCTTTCTGATTTAAGATGTTGAATCTGTGAATATTTCCATATGTTACTCAGAACTTTTTCATTCCATTTAATTTTTGTTTACTTCCGATGGTGATACCTAATCATTAAATCAACAGTGTGTACAAGCATAGCTAAATGTTAAAATATGGGACATATGGGTCAGTGTGTTTAGTACATGTTTTAGGTGCCATTATAATTCAAGCTGTGACAGAAATTCAATATTATGATTCCCAGGATTATTTTTTTTAATCATGCAAGCTATGTTTATATACATTACAGTGTCACTTGGTAAGACCAAAACAAAAGCCAAACTTTTTTGTCTGAGACTTATTGCTGTACTTGACATTTATTCCTATAGCTCTTACACAACACTAATAGAATAGCCACATCAGAATTTATGTGGGATATTTATTTAGTGTTCTTTACCTCAACTCCATGTTACTGTAAATTAATTCTGTAAATAAAGACAGTTGTTTATTTGCTTCTGTACTTCATTGTCATTAGCTGGGTTTTATAACTATGGCCTAATAAACTTATATATATTTTTTAAAGAAGTGCATTATGCTCACTAAGTCTGCATTTATTTGTTAATCAGTAAAATCATTTAATTATTAATATTACATTTTATTTTAACTTCTATTTTAATGTATTTTCAAAACTTTTTCTAGTGATGGCAAAGCTAAAAAATTTTTCCTGTCAGAAATAACATAAATAATCTCATTTGCTGCTGGAAAGAAAAAAAGCTACTGCTTAATATTTTAGTTTTCTGTGATGCATAGAAAGTGTCTTTACTGTCAATGTTTTGATCGTTTTAATGCGTCCACACATTTATTTTTAAATTTATACTTCAGTCTCCAACCCTGACCTCCGATGTTTACCACATGAGCAATGTGATAACGCATCCATCTTGCAGATGTATTAACTCCGTGTGAACGAACAGACATGTGGGGTGCTCGACTCAGGAGTTTAAGCTTTAAGTTTCTGTACTCTGTCAAGGGGAAGGGCACGATGACAGGGGTGACTTTATGCCCTTGTCTTTCGTCTGCACACAACAGTTCTGGGTTGTGCATGCGCCAGGCTCTATTACAGTGACAAGGCAATCTAGTCCCTTTGTGGGCGATGATTCTACTTCATTGATTTACAATGGAAAGGATATAATTTTGCTGGTGTTGGCAAAAAGCTCAAATGTCAAGCTTTTCAGAATGCCAGCATTGCCTTGTTCGCAGATGAATAAGGAGAAAGTCACCTTTTGTCTCCTGTTAAATATTCCTGCATAAATACAAAGGAGCATAATGCCCTCCTGATAAAAGGAAGCCCTGATTTATCCTGATTTATCCTTTAGTGTATAGATAAAACCTGCAGATAAATGCCAGGTTGGCCTTTTCATTTTTGTTCTCTGCGGTTCGCTTCCCTTTTTACAGCATATCGAGTTTAGAAGATGGGTGTCGCTTTTAAAGACGCTTTGGTTTCGTGGAAAGAACACGAGTAGCGCTGCCTTGCCATCTTCGTTAAAATAAATCACAATTTGTGACTGAAGATGCTTTAGACATTCATTATTGACATTCACAGCCCGACACAACAGTTGTGCAGTTCAACCGCCTGTTACTGTTAGAAAGTTTGACTAAAGCACACAACCTGTCGTTGAAATGGGACGGCAGGACTCTGTGGACATGGAATCAATTAGCTTTTGACCAGTCTATACACACGCACACACAGTCGCTTGTCTAAGACCCTGTCTTTCCCTTTCTTTCTCTCCTTTGGTCTATTCAGTAGCCTGTGATCATTTAGATTTGACATGCATTGTGGCTGAGCTGGTCTCTCTCTTTTGCTCTCTCCCTCTTTTGCTACTGTCTGTCATTAATTTCCAGGCTTTACAATTTGCCAAAAAAGAAAGAGAAAAGAGTGAGTGAGTGGTGGAAGGATAAGAGCTCAGTGTCCTTTTGAAGGGGTTTGTTATTGCACAAAAACAGCCGCCCAATAATTTTTCGTCAATGTTTAACTCTAAAAGCTTTTCCCCGTCAGCTTTTGAAAAGAAGAGCAATAAAGCCCTATTCATACGGACTGAATAAAAACAGTCCTCTGGGGGCTATGACCGAAGGGCTTCTTTTCTTCTGCCTCTAATCAAATAGGAACTGAAATGAATTAGAGTTTTCTTATGAAAATAGCCTTTGTTGTCAGGCAGGCCAGTAATTCATAAACAATAAGCAACGTCATTGTGCGGCTAGTAATGTATTCATGCTGTGGAAAGGCTAGAAGGCAGTGCAGGACTATGGCTCTGTGAATGAGGGGAGGGAAGGATTGGTCCTGGACTCTTCATTTGCAGTCTGCACAGTGGGTGGTTCTGGTAACCACCAGTTTCTCTCCGTCTCTCTCCATATCTCTCATGCTCCTGGCATGGTCTCCTCATTTCTTCAACGATTCTTTTGTTTCCATCTTTCTTCTTTCTGCAATCGCTGGCTCGTTTCGACCTTTCTCAAAGGCCTCTTGCTCTTCCCCCTGTCTTCTGACCTGTCAGGTTTTTCGTTAGCTCTCACATTCCCCTCCCCTCTCCTTTAATCTGAGCAAAGCTATATATTCTCGAGAACTTCAGGACGGTGTTGGATTCTACTCACAAACTCTTCTCTCTTGGGAAAAGAAGTGGATTATGCGAAGTAGGAGCGTATGTGCGTAAAGAGCTGCGGTCAGAGGGCAACTGGACGCCGGCGAGTTGGATCTTGAACCTCAGGACCAGGAGAGGATTGTCACTGACCGGAAAAAAGTGCCTGCTTGATTATTAAGGATTAGCTTTGTACTTTTCGTGGAACTGGACATCTGTCGTGTCACTTGGACATTACAATTTTCAGCGTGAATTTGTTGACATCACTTGATCTTCTACTTATTAATTAGCCATGGAGATAAATGTTTATGGCAGATTTTGTCAAGGCTGTTTTCATCTTATGCTTCATGGACACTTTTCTGAGAAAAAAAACAAAAAAAAAAACGAGAACTCAGTAGGATACCCTTGTGGCACAAACATTTATGAAGTTTTCAGCTGTCACCTGCTCAACTGGTGCTACGAAGACTGTTAGTATGTCATATTCCTGGATTTTCTGATTTTCTATATAAGAACTTCTGATGCTGCTGCTTGATGACACTCAAATAAATCACCAGCTATCAGCAGTACGTGAGTCTTTCAGCCTTTTGTGGCGATACAGAGAGTTTTGTCGCGTGTGTTTACTTAAAAAGCTAATTACCTGAGTTTTCAAAAGAGTTTGACAACTTCATGAAATTTAGAGGCTAAAAATGACGAAGGAAAATAGGTGAAGTTTCTTTACTTCTATTAAAAAATAACGTTACCATTTTACGCCATTGACTATTTCAATGAGGCTGAGGCATTGAAATAAGGGTCAGCTAATTTCCTTTGTTTGTTTTTTTGACAGTTCTTCACGCCAAGGATCCTTTCTCCGCCCACTCGTCTAGTTTTCATGTTTTACAACTTTGCAAACTTTTAGATTCGAACTAATTAACAGCTTAAAATTTAAGGATGGTTATTTCATGTGCAGTTAATTATCTGACTTTGTGTAAATAGGTGAAGTTAACGACGATTACGACCGAGAGACGTCTCGAAGGTAATTTTCCTTTTGGAGCATAACTTGTATATCAGACGACCACACGTTGTATAATCTTCTGATCCTCTCTCTTAATAATATCCTAGAATATCATGTCAGCTGCTCCAAGCACCATTACTTGTTTTCTCTCGTTAAAATCTCGTTAAACCCATAAGTTGCAATAAATACATGATCAAAGGCGCAGTCAGTCACAGAGTCAGTACTTCAGATCAACAGCAGGTGGCAGCGTTGCTCCATGAGACAGTCGAGGATGGAAAATAATAGTAACATCATCTTGAGGCGTTTTGTACAGGCAAGTGCTGCACCCTCTCCAGACATGGTTAAAAATCGTTTTAAATATATTTTAAAAAAGATTAATTTGTGCAGTTTTGTGCAAATTAAACATCCTCCCTGTGGTCAAACTTTCAACATAGTAACGCATGTTTTTAATCTGTTTACATGAATTTATAAACTCTCTTTTGAATGTTTGTTCTGAATTCAAACGTACCTTATTTATTAATCTATATAGAGTTGTGTGTTCATAAAAACTAACATTTTCGCCTGCCTCAGAAAAGCAGATTTTATGCACTGGCTCCTCAGTTTATTTTCATTGCGTCTATTTTCCACACAAAGAAAAAGTGAATAACCCTTCTGTGCAGGGAAGAATGTCAAGGTTTGTAACAGCATGTGAGAGAGAGTAAATTGACAGAACTGTCGTTTTTTATGAACTACTAATGTGCAGTAGCTGTCTTGATCCTCTAGAGGGCGCGCGAGACCGTTATAACATTGTTCACATATCTGACGCAACTGTGCTCTGAAGATACTCGCTTCACAAAGGTTGAACAGTTGTCTATTTATGTTTGACAAATGGCAATTTTAAAGTGTACTACATATATACTTTAAACACAGAGTAATTAATTAAAACTCAGATAAATTTTTTTTTCTATAGAAAAAAGCCTTTAAAAATGATACATTGTTGCACTATAATTAATACATTAACCCAGGGACAAACACTGTGCCTTTGTTTCATTTTGTTTATCCAGCAAAAATAGCACAAGCATTACCAAAAGTGCAAATGTCATCATTGTGTTTAATTAAAATTAGATTTATTTTACAATTAAACATCAAAAGCGGAATCAATAATCCCGCGAACAAACACTGTGTCTTAAAAAACAAGTGAACAGACTATCAGGAGAAAACAGATTGAATTAAAGCACTTTAAATTTACCAACATCCCGCCATGCACAAGCGAAACAATATTCTTAATAAACATTTTACTCTAGATGATATTTATTCAAAAACAACGAGTTTTATGACAGAAAATTCTCTCACCATTATATGTACAATTGTTACTGCCATGTCCCTTTCATCTGTGTCTGCGCCATGGCTTCTCGTCACACACTCATAGATGTAAAAAAAAAAAAATGTTGAATACAGGACGTGACTTACAGACGTGGGTGAAAGGAAAGAATCATGTGATTTCTTACTACCTGGTTTTACATTTCACAAATAGATGGGCGTTGGCATGGGAACATGCCCCTGGCTGCTACCTGAATGAGGACACAGGGCCTCTGCAGTCAAAGGAATGACCCAGCAGGCTGCACATTTTCACCTACTGCCATATCCATGACAACAAAGTCCCATGCCCACTACCGGCCTCTACTATTGAAATTTGATTGACAGATGTCCAAATGTCAACCACTCCCTCTCAGGTAAACAGTCCAGGCGTTTTACGTTTTCGTTTTTTATCCTCCTCTGGCGCACACTGTATATGCATCTCGGCAGGGTCACAGGTCATCCACACTTCGTATTCTTTGCATGAGTGTTTGTATGTGCTTTTACTTCTCTTGGATTGACATCGGCTGTGACTGCAAGCTCGCTGCTTTACTTAGCGAGTGTATTTTTATATGTGATTCGCATTAGCAGAGACAGATCTGCTATACAGAGCTGGGCCGTCTTTTGTGGCAAAGAGACTGTATTAATCCATCTCCTCGGCCTAAAAGAGGCGCTGTACTTAAAGTACCACAGCCTCTTCCATATTAGAGCGTCAAAGTGGAGATTCAATCACAGTAATGGTCAGCGTCTCACGGCGCATCTCCATCGATCTAGAGGACAGTGTATTGGCTGCATTAGTGAAAAGGAAATTGAGTGCTATTTTCTAGTCGTCACAATCTATTTGTCATTCAGAATTGAGACATGCAGGTCTATGGTTTGAATTATGCATGTCAAAGCTGGCCATATCTCTGTGTGTGTGTGTGTATGAGAATATTTGAAGCTGTTACTTGTGTATGTGTATGTACGTATTTTTGTTTTGTTGAGAGAGAATTCCATATTCAGTATATTATATTATGATACAGTATGCTTTTAAGTTTTATTAATATACATACATAGTAATTTAAAAACATATCGAAATTAAGTATTGCATTTACAAAATTGTGTATATGCACATATGTATTTATAACACACACACACTATCTCTCTCACACATATCATAAAATACAATATATAATACTAAATAGTAAAATACTTATAATATCTAAAATACTTGATATTTATGTATTTGTTTTATTTAATATACATAAACAGACACATGCAAGACGTCTACTATGCTGTTCAAATGAAGAAGATCAATTACTAATATATATTAAATTGTTATAAACCTTAAATAATATCTGCTATAGTATCTGATATTAAATAGCATATTAGAATTCAATATTAAATATATGTATTTAAATTATGTGTGTGTTTTATCTTTGCATAAATCGAATGGCATAGAATTATTTTTATATACTTGTATACATTCTGTATAACTTTATGTGTGTGTATTTTATTCAGAACTTTACATCATAATTTTTTGGGCGTATTTTATAGTGGATATCAATTATATAACATATAAATTCAATACCTTTTATAAATGTGTGTGTGAGTGTGCATTTATATTTTCCAATTTGCTGCTCAAATGAAGGTCAAATTTGTATCTAACTGTTACGCCACGTGTACTTTAAGGCATATTATGGCTGATTTTATTTTGGGCAGGTTATTTTATTTATTTTTTTTAATAAAGACACGGGCAGCACCCAGCGTGCGTAAACCCTTTTGTTGTGAATCATTACGAGCTCTGTAAATTCTCTTATCTCCAGCTCTGATAACCCATTCACAATCTGGCCGTAAAGAATTTGATAGGCTAATTGAATAGGGCTTCGATGCACACTTTTGTAATAGAGCATTATAAATCTGGAACGAAGGTGACAGGGGTACAAAAGGGAGCGCTTTAGGGCGAGACTCCCTCCCTTTCACCCGCTGACTTTACAATAAGTTTTGCAGCTTTGAATGTTGGGCTGTAAAAAAGTGCTCTCTGCTTGAATCGATTGCCCCCACCTAACGAGTCCTCTGTCCTCCAACACTGAGAGAGCGAGCGATGGATTTGTTGAGGGCAGTGATACAGAGGCCTGGCTGCTATCTTGATCCTTCATGTGCTGCAGGGCCATATGGACCATTAACCCTCACAGTTTTATCTAACGGTAGTGATTAGCGTCAGGACCTTGCGGTCCTATTGACGGTGTGCGTATGCAAAGGAGATGATGTATTACTATTACCTCTCTAACATTTATCTCCTTTTGTCTGTCTTTTCGTATTTAGGGAAAGAATTAGTGGAGGTCTGCTGACTTTCTGATGTGATGTTGATAGCATTATTTGCCAGTTTGTGTGAATTGCTTCCTTAATTTGTCTCTCCTCTTGTAGTTGAGACGGTATAGGATGATATATACTTGTAATTTTTCTTCTATCTTGTAACACAATGACTTACAGGTTTATCTGTTTCAGCCACACATTCCATTTAGTGTTTTTTGTAATAGCATGGTCTTAGACATAATGTTTTTGTCTCTAATACACTATAACTTGTGCATTCAAATTGATCAATATATTGAAATGTACTCAAGTAGGTAAATATAATTATATTTAGCATATAACGAGGATTTTCTGACTCAGGATAGATTTGTATTTTTCTTGCATTTATTTTGGCTGCAAAAAAGCTATAAAATAGTTCTACTGTTATTGCCAGAAGCAGGTTTTTTTGTGTACATGTTGACATAGCAGGGGCATGTCGTCACGCTATGGAGCGGTTTGTCGCAATTGATTTTCAGCACTTTAAACATTACAGAAATTGTGATAAACAAAAGAATTTAAGAAACTGCAAAATGTAAAAGGTAACAAAAATATTAAAACGCACAAATATGAATTTACAACACACCCACATATATGCATGCACGTGCATATTATATATATGGTGAGAGATCAGAGAGTTCAGTCATAGTGTTTTTGACACGAAAGAGTGAGAACAAGAGTGGCGCATTTCTCTTTTAGTTTTGAATGGCACTTGCCTTTGCTGTTCTCAGAGTTTTTAAATTATTTATTTATTTTTCAAGGACAGTCATTTTAATAAGAGCTCACACAAAGGTGTTAATATTAATCATGTTTTCCCCCACTGTTATTCATGCTATTTCTGGCTAATACCTGCTCTGCTTTGTTATTCATGCTAGAATATTCATTCACATGAACGCTGAATCTGGCATTCAAAGTACGGTCAATTAAGCATTTTGAGTTCACAGTCTGATCATAGGCAAGTTTTACAGATGGTCAGCCTGGATGTCCTTTGCTTTATTTTTCTGAATGTGCTGTGATATTTTCTTTCCTCTAATAAAATTAGATATCTTTCAGCAAATTTGAAAAGGTATGTTTTGGTACAAATGTGGCTTTATAAATTTCATTAGTTAGGCTATTTATTTATTTTATTTTTTTGTGCTCAGCTTGACTTTTGCGTATGTGAGGGCAAAACGGAGAAAGCCTGTATTAAGTGCAAGTGGCAGAAATTCGACAAAGCCTATATATATCAAAGAGCTGAAAAGAGGAAATCAATGGAAAATGGTCCGAAATTGTTCATAACATGTTTAGCTAAAGCTATCGTATTATTTAAAATGATATCACTATATCAACTTCCACCGAAGCTTAGCTATAAAGTTTGACACTGACCTGCTTAAGGAAACTAAGCTCAGTGCCGAATTTTAACAGAGGGTTTTTACTTGTGTGGACCTTACAGTCTGCCAGTGTTTTGTTTCGGCTCAGTGCGCTGGGCACCCCACATATACTCACACTCACTGCACTAATATTTACGTGTGTTTTATCTGTAATGGTGTTTAGTGTGCTCTTGACTACTGAGGGTTGTTGACAGTGAGAGGGGAGGTGTGCGCTGCCATCACTTTACCTGTCAGAGCAAATACACACGTCCACACACACTCTCGCGCACACAAACCTGTCAGAGAGGATGCTTTGAGTCAATGGTGCTACATGGAGAGGCCTGTAATGGCGTCTATTTCGACACAAGTGCTGTTCTCTTAAATTGAGTGACACTTACATTTCTGTCACTGCAGCACAGACAGTGCAATTTACAGGATTCGGTGACTTTCGCTTCATTTATTTGTTTATCTCAAAACTGGTTAAACAACATGGAGTTTAATTGATGGCTTGGACGATTCGCTCACATGAAACTAAATGGCTTTATTTGGTTGAAGAGGTTGGAGAACTTTTGAGTCGGTCTTAAACCAAATTGTTTTGGTTAAGGGATCAATGGTACATAACGACAGTGTCCACAATAGAGAAAAAGAAAATGCCATTTATATGATTCTTAGACGTGAATATGCTTGTGTTTATGTTGACTTTGAATCACTTAAATATTGTTTTCAAGAAGAGTTTCAATGACTCTAAAACAACTGTTTGTTTGGGGCTATTAAGTAATATGTGATAAAAACGCAATGAATACATGGAGTGTACACATCTTAATAATTAAGTATCCCAAATTAATAATTCATAAGTATCATTTAGCTTTTTAGGAGTTGCACCATATCATGTTTTAAAACCTGACCTAACATTTTCTTGTTCTAAAAAGGTCAGTTTGTCTGATATTGTAAGAGACATATTGAGCTTGACACAGTCAAGTATTTTAATTATTAACAAAAGATAATAAAACATAAGGTTTTCTTTCAGAAAATAATATTCTGTCCTTCTTTATATTAAGTGGCTTTAACTCATATGTACTTACGTTCAAATAACTCAGTTGATACAATGCACTTATTATATACAAACAAGTTTTAAAATTGCACTTATAATTACATCTGTAATTAATATCTTTATAGTTACTCTTTTGACCTACACGTACACCTACTCATACCTCTAAACCCATCCTTACCTTGTTATGCTTACAAATTGTACTTTTTAATTTGTACATAGCAGTTGAAACCACATAATATAAAGTGAGACCTAATTTATTTTTTTATGATAATTTTATTTATAGTTTTTCGTTTCATGTATAAAATTGAATTTAAATCTAGACTATTAAAAACAAGCTTATAATATAATAAACATATATATGTCATTGTATGTGTGGGTTGTATTTGGATGTGTTTTTAAACAAATGAATAGCTCAGGACAGTCTACGCGTTTAAGCAAGTAGTCAGTGACTGAATAAAGCTGCAAGTGCAGTGCATGAGGATTGCATGAAGTAGTGAGGAAAAGATAAGCCATGTGCAGTTGTGCAGTTCTCTTCTCTGTTTGTAGGTGGTGCTTTAGCTGTGCATTTGGCCTGGAAGAGAATTTACAGTTGACTCCATTATGGAATATATTCAAAGCCTTAGCCAACTGAAATCTAATTTGGAGGAGGCCTTAATTTCACTTCATTTTGTCCTTACCTCAGATCACATTTTCTCTCTATTGTTTGCGCAAACGTTGCCATATATAGCGGCCCTCGATTTTTGAATGCTAATCAAATTCAATTTGACCTCCAAAGTAAATATACACTTTATTTCAGCTCTCATTTTCTCCCTCTTTCCCTCCACGGCAGGAACTTTCTCTGCGAAGAACCGACGCAGATCCAGTCGACGTGTGTTTGTATGTTTCGACGTGCGCGTGGGGTGAGACAGAGATGTGAGTGATTTTGCCAATTGCTGAAGTGGGATGCAAACTCATCTTATTTACCAGAGAATAGGCCAATTAAGGCCGAGTCGGGAATGAGCTGTGGTGCAGGAAACCAAGTGAATGTTCCATTGATTAGCAGCGTTCACTTAATCACTGTCTCTCATGAGCTCATGTGCCGCTGTCAGCTGGGGCTTGCTCTCCACTCCTTTTCGAGGAGCAAAGGTTCGGGTGTCAGCGTGGAGGTGACACAGGCCAGTGATTACGTTTCCGTCTCCTGAAAGACATCAGGATGTCATCCAGAAAAATGAGGCGCGATTAGCTCCAGCAACTTTTCCTGCCGCATGAAAAACAAGAATTCCCAATTTGCAGGAAATGGGAAGTTTTCATTGAGGGATGGCTCTGAATGAGCACTAATGCTGGCGTTACGCGTGTGTTTGTGGAGCGTAATGGATGGTGTAAAACATCAGCGCATATTGACGCTCTTTTTCCTAAAGCCCTGCTTCCCCTTTTTTCGAGCCTTGCCTAAATTTGAGCAAATTGAAAAGCGATAAAGAAGCAGACTCCTCTAATAAGCATTACTTATCATATTAATTAAAAGAGGATGACACAATATGGCTGACAGCTGTGGGTTTTGATTTGTTGTGTTGCTAATGTGACACTCATTATACAGGTCATGGTGAGACAAAGCCGCAGGGGTAGCCGTGGTAACATGCAGATGCAGAGACTGAGGCCTGCTACACAAACACTGGGGTCTCGCCTAAACAGCCCATAATTACCTCAACGCGCAGACAAACAGTAACCATGGAGAGGTGAGCGACAGTTATGACCTCAGAGCGGGACATGGATTCAGTTCTGTAATTGTTTTTTTAATGGAATTAGTTTTCGGCAGATTTTTCGAGAGGATCCGTCTTTCTGTGCGAAAGCTCGCATTCAAAGGCGCCGGCGTTAATGACGGGATGAATGCTGAACTGCCTGTGCTCGGCCCTTTATCTTCCATCTCTCTTTCATTTTATGAGGTTTGTTGAATATGTAGAGCTGCGCAGAAAACATATTAGCGCTCTGACCCACGAGGTGACTGTATCTCCCTGTATTGCACCTATCCCGTTTTATTACCAGCCTACCATTCATTCAGATTATTAAAGGCAAGCGTGTGAGTACAGAGGGAGCTTTTGGTCGCTTGGAGAGTTGCGAGTTGCTCTGAAAGGATCCATGGTGGGACAAATGCTTTTTTGGGGGGAACTTCTTTTCTAAAGTTTTGAAAATTGACTCTTGGATGAATGTTCAAAGTTACGCTCAATCCACGGCATAATTTTGACATCTCTCATTAAAAAAAAAAAAAAAAAATGGGAAGAAACTGAAATCTGTGTAACAGTGAAACACACACATACAGTGGAAGTGAATGGGGCCAGTTCATAAGTGTTAAAATGCTGAGTATAAACACAAATGGGACCAATATGCATGGTTACATGACTTAAGTGATGAAATCTAGAAAAAATGCATTATAAAACCATAAAAACCATAAAAAAACATCAAATGATGTTGCATAACAGAAGAATGAATGTAAGTGCTTATGTAAAATTATAAACTTAACATTTTTGCATTTAAATTCTCCAAAAGGTCTATTGTGTCTATTGTAAATGTCTTACCGTAACCTAATTATTTTTCATTTTTTAAAGAAAACAAGTGACAAAATGAAACATTTAAACTATGTAATCAACATTGTGCTAAGTTTAACTTGTATTGAAATAGAATATTCTTTTTTTCTTCACTGTTATGTTAACAATCTAAAGCACACACACATATATATCTATATAGCCTATATATGGATTCTACTTCCCTGCCCATACAAGAGTTGAAATGAATCAGCATTATGCAAATCTAATCATACTGTATGCTATATAATGTAAATCTTTCTTAAAACCTTTTGAATATTCATAGCTCGTATGTGTGTAACCTGATATGTTTGTAACAGTATCTGACTGACAAAAAATTTCTGCTTGATGCAGTGAAGGACAACATGGGCTACGTGAAGTATTAGCCAGCATGCTGATCAAAAAGTCCTCTCATGCATATTGATTGTTGCGTTAGCATGCAGATGAAAATGATGTTGTTGCCTGCATACTAAGAGGAGGTGTGTGTGTGTGAGAGAGAGCATGTTTTTAGAAGAAAAACAATATAACTACTCTTAATGACTTTTCGGTGAGTGGCCCAAGAGATGGGATGTTTTCTGCCTATTTGAGCATTTAGGCAGCCGCTAGAGATGGTTCATCAGCGCTGTGGTGTATTAGATGGGATCTGACAGGATCTTATGGAGATTTCGGGCACAGACCAGACAGGGGAACGAGTGAGGTGACGACGAGGGGTCAGGATTGGATGCCCTGAAACGCCAGAGGGCACGCAGAGCTGGAGGTCACTGTGGTTGGGTCAGCTCAGAGGTGATCCAATTCCCCTCTAGTTTCAGCTTTTCTAGATTGTGGGAGATTGTGTACGGGTCCTTTTGAACCTGCTCTCCTCGGAGGTCAGCAGAAAGAGATGAAGAACCATAACGCATCATAACAACCCTGTGTTTGTATGCCGGTGTGTGTTTGTGTAGCTTTGGTCGTTTTTCAATTGATTTTTCACGAGTTGAGTGACAAGGGTCTGAGTGCATACATAGAATATATACTCTCTCTCTCTCTCTCTCTCTCTCTCTCTCTCTCTCTCTATATATATATATATGTATGTTTGTGTGTATATATGTATAAATGTATATGTGTATGGCACATTAGTGCTGGCACTTCTGAGTCTAAGTGACATTGACTAGGCCAGACTGTAATTAGGGATCGGGTTGGATGGTCTGTGAAAGCAATGCATAATGGGATGTTTCCTCTGACACTGAGCATTTCCCAACAGCTGCCTGTCAGTGTGATCTCGATCCCTTTAAAAGAGGACACTTTAATTAGTCACAATCCCTAGAGGAGCCTCTCATTTACAGTCATGCCCATCTTGATGTAAATCAGCTTTCTACCCATCACTCTTTTCTCCTTTCACTCCCTTTTTTATCTAGCGTTTCCCTCCATCACTCTGTGGCTCCATCATTATGTCATTTTATTTTCCGCAGCACACCTGTCTCTCTTTCTCTCCATCTCTGAAGTTCATTTTCTCTGCCCTCTCCGTCCCACCTATTCATCTCCACCCTTTCTCATTTGCTTCATCTCCGTTTCCTTCAACCCTCTCAGACTTTAACTCTGCCAAGATGACTTCTCTAGACTATCTTGGTCAGCAATGCTTTTTTAGCCCACTCTTTTAGCATAAAGCGTCAATAACATCATGCTTACCTTTTTGTATGCTTATACTCTTTTATTTAAAACAACATAAAACACAGCCAATGACTTTACACATCTTCTATTATAAGTTTCAAATTTTATTAAATTTCACTTTCACCAAGTATTGTATAATATGTGTGTTCTTACACACAAACAACAACAAAAAACACAATTTATTATGTTAATATGCCTTTTGAATTGCAGGGACACTGGCAGCGTCCTCATAAACCACCTTCTAATTGTAATACCTCTGTTAGACCCATGTCATTAAACAAATTTGTATCCCCATAAACCACAAATACCAACACACACACAATCGAGATATATGTTTATATAATGGGAAAAAAATTCCCTTTATTTTTTTATTGTGGACACACATACGCCACATGATCATTTCAGTTCCCATTTTCTAATGTGTTCAACTTTCACTCACTTTCTCCCACCATCATCTTGTATTTTCAGTCAGACAACATGTTGGCCAGCCTGGTGTATTTTCTGCTGACCCCAAGAGTGTTTTTGTGTGGGAGGTGACATTGTTTCCTGACCCTGGGGAGATCCTGTCACAGCGCACACTCATCTGGTCTCTGATTGCTTTCTCTTTCTCCTTGTTTTTCAATAGCACGCAGTATCTCTCCCTTCATCTCAACACACATTGCCTCATGAGGAACAGTTTCACCTTGACCGGTTCAGAGTTTGAACCGAGCACCTCCTGCCCCATCCTTAGAAATACAGGTTGTCCATGGTTCAGTGAACTATTTATGACCGTTATTTAAGGTTCTGGTTTGCCACACATCTACAACTGAAAGTATCTTTTCTACATATAATAAACATCAACAGTAACCTTGCTGCAGCGCTCAGCCACTGTCTGTCTTTTACCTTGGTTTCTGCAGCACACTAGAGTTGTTTTCTGGCAATTTTGTCCTCTTTCTTTTCTGTTGGTTTCTTTCCATTGTTCATGCTCTATTGTGAGCTCAGTGAATGGAACAACATTGCTGTGTGTTTCCTGTCAGTCACGTTGGTTTTAAAGGAGACGGTGAACTCATCGGCTGTTGACTGTTGTGGTGCCGTCAGAGCTGTCCATCTCTCAGAGTCAGCCAGTGAAGTTGTCATTTCCAGTGTCATTCTGACATGAGAATAATCAAGCAGAGTCAAATATGTTTCACCCCTTATTTCTTCATCACCCTCTTTGAAAAATGTTTGCGCTCCTACTCACTAACCTTGTGTGGCTTTTAGCATGTTGACTGTCTTTGATGCAACTTTGACACTGGATCTTTTTAAAGGTTCATCTGCTATGTTGGAGTTATGGCATGCCATTAATTTTTTTAATGTGCCAAGCCAAATCAGCAAGAGTCAATATGCCCATCCCATAGCTTTTCACTTCAGGATTGCCATGGTTACGTTGTAAGGATAGAATACACTGGATGACTTTAAAATCTTAACAGATTTTAAAGCCCTCGGCATTCAAAACACTTGTCAACTTTATAAATGGTTACAGAGAAAAACCAGGCCTTATACACTAAACAACTTAGGATCGTACACTATAGTCATTATGGACTCCATTGCTTGGAGATGTGTGTTAAATGAAAACATTATGTGATTAAAAACTGGCACAAAGTGTAATGTTTGATCGACTCTGATTGGATGAAATCAGATTTTTAGATTTCTGTAAAACTCAACTCAAAATCTGCAAACAGTCAAGTAGCGTAGACGTTTCCAAGCTAAAAATCAAGGCACAAATCATGTGCATCGCAGCCTTTAAAATGAATAGTTCTACTAGTTTCCTTAGCATACTTGCAAAAGTATGAGATCTCTTGAAGAAATGTGTTAATTTGTCTTGCAATAAGCAACCAATCATGGGTGAGAGTTATGAGATCAAGAATGGAAAGCAGTTCAGACGCACTTGTATAATATACTCTGATGTGCACAAAGAAATCAGTATCTTTAGTGTGCTGCCAGAGCTCGCAGCCGCTGGTTTGACAGTGTGTGTCCATTAGACTAGGGTCAGTTTCACTTAGAGAAGGCTGAGATGGAGCCCTTGAGGCTTTGGAGTCAGAGGTTGAAGGTAACATAGAGAGGCTTTTTAGATCTAATCCTTCTGAGGTACTGTAGACTCTTCATCTTCAGACAGATTAGGGTTGATCCAATATAGCTGCCAGAGGGATTACTGGCGGCTCTGTTTTTGTCATGCCCCCTTGATCCCTTTTTTGTTGGGAAGTGTCCCCCTGAGTCTCACGTCAGATGTCTGGGCGCAGCAAGGCTATGTTCACATTACTGGTCTTAATGCTGACTTCCAATTTTTTGTTGGAAGTGCTGCTGCGTAAACATTTATCTGTGTAGGAGAAACGTATTCGGCACCTGTTCTGCTCTCAAGCATTTCTTCACTGACTCCTCTCACTGAAGTCTGTGGAGTGGCAGTGGCATAGTGGTTAAGTTACTGTGCTTGCTTAACTTGTATGAGTATCATTAGGAGTTATTGTAATCCCTTGCAAACAAAAATGCTAATTGTAACAGGAACAGCATTTTTCATTATTGTTATCACTGGGTTTCTCATATGGGTTTCTTTGGGTATTATTAAGTTACATTTCCCCCATTTGTTTTATTTGTTTATACTTATTTGTATTTATTTTTAAATTATTATTAAAATAATTATTTTTATTAAACTGCTTTTGCCATAAAATTTGTTAAAGTGTCTGTTTTTAATGGGCTGTTTTTGCAGTGACTGTTTGTTGGGTGTTAATGAATATTAGAGTAGATCCGTCATCTGTTAATGATGGATTGAAGGACTTTAGTGACATCATGTTTGTCCTGTCATTCCCAGCTGCATGGCTCCACCTTCACCTGTTTACGCCATCACAGGCTGACACTCTTGTCACAAAGCTAGAACATTTGTTATCCATCCTCAGTTGATGCAAATGAGCCCAAAACGACCCATTTATTTATGGGATGTCAGTTAGCACCCTTTTCATCCATTGTCACCAGTATTAGTTGGTTAAGAATGAGAGGAACCACATAGCATTTAAAAAGACTTTTTGTCATCATTTCATCTTTGTCGTTCCAAAGACTTTCTTTCTTCTGAGGAGGCACAAAGACAATATTTTTTGAGGAATGTATAATGGAAGTCTGTGGTCAACAAAACTGAAATCTCTTCTTTTGTGTCACACAAAATAAAGAAACAACTGGAAGGACATGAAGGTGGATTTTCCTTTAGCCTTGAAGTTTTCTAGAGAAGAGAAAGAAATAGGAAGTGTAACCTGAGCACTGACAGAAACATGTCCATCTAATCATCCTTTATGAACCATATGTGCTGGATTCTAATATAGCACTGTGTTACTCAGGGCCGATGTCCCTTGAGTCTCTGTAGAACCGTCAAGCTGATGAGACAGCTTTATTTTTCCTCTTCTATTAAGTGATTTTTAATCAACCCAATGTTTGCTATCCCAGGGGAGCTGACCAGAAGGCGATGGGTTTTGGAAGGGTGGGCTCATGGGAGATTTAACTCCAGCAGTTTTGGAGATGCGCAAGATGAGGATGTCCTACCAGAGACGCCATAATTAAAAGGTTAATTCCCCCGTATTAAACATCACGGGTGAGAAAGGCATTAAATGTCGATTTCAACTCCCTAGTTTTTCGATTCAGATCAGCTAATGTGTGTCCTGAAGGTTTTCTGGATAGATGTTGCCATCACACAACGGAAGACATTGGCTCTGTTTCAGAAAGAAGGTTGCTGTATTTCATTTCGGTTTATTTAATCTGCGCTTGCAAACAGACCTGGGGGCCACTGCTCTCCATCCCACTTTATTGTGTTACAGCCTCAATACACTCAGCCAATTTTTGGTGTCCCTGCTAAGAGAAAAACACATACAGGCTGCCATGGCCCCTGTGGCGGGGTTCAACAGAGAAGTAACGCTTTCTGAGGGACATTTATTGAGCATAAGGACACTTCTGTTTCTCTCCATCCTGGAAACCAATTATTGTGTCAGCCCTGGAAAGCACAACGAGGTAAATATCAATAAGTATCATGATACAATATGTCCATTTATTCACGTCAGCTGTGGCTGCAGTCACGCATCCTTCCGCAGCACATGGAAGAGCTCGAGCGCGTGCACGCAGTCCAACAGACAGCGGCGTGGAGATAACTCCTAACTTTGTTTTGACACTTTTGATTAAAGACCATTGAAGGGACACCTGTACTGCGTAGACGAACAATAGCCGGGCCCCAGGAGAGATTGATTTTCTGCATGAGAAGAGGAGTCTTTGTCTAAAGCCACACGCTCCTTTCTTATGCTAACGAGCCGTGGAAGATTTCCAATTCAATTTCACCTGAGCGCTGGTCAGCTCTCCGCTCTTTTGTGCGCTGTCCCTCGAGCCCCCCGACACACTCGCACACGCACGCCCAGCTGCAATTTGGCTTTGGTGGGTGGGGAGTCCGCGGGGAGGCGGATGGAAGATTGACAGGTGGCTTGGAGCTGTGATATCTCTCGGTCCTGTTGCATCATAGGAGAAGCGGCGTCAACCTCCCAGGCCTTTACCTTAAAAGGCGGATCAGGGGCATGCTGGGATTGATCTGAAATACCCTGATGCTTACAGTCTGTGCATGTTTTTACTAAGCTATTAGTGTCAGTTCTAATTTATCCACTCTGGCGTGACATATATACCACTGCACCGACTTATCCTGGACTGCACAGAGATATTAAGACGAAATGATGACAATGAGCTCTACTTATTTTCATTTTTATTCATGGTATTACTGTAACTGGCAAGCATTGTTGGTGATGCAACAATTATAGCCAAACAATAACAGTGTTGTAATCCTCCATGATGACTGTGCCTTCACATTTACAATCACAGGACTCTGGAGCTCAGCTCACTCTCTTCTAGCAGTTCTGCATTGTGCCTTTAACTCCTTAATGTTTACCCTATAACAAAATATGCTTTGTTTTAGCCTATCTTGTATCACAAATAAGACAGCTTTACATCATCTAGACATAAAAAGGACATTTCTAACCTCATTTACTTACTCTTATGTAATTCTGAACCTGTAGGAATTCCTTATATTGATAGAAGACTCCATTAACTATTGTGATATGGACAAAAAAGACATGGAAAATAACTTATTTTGTATTTTCTCAGGAAAAAATATACTATAGTTATTTATGTTTTCAATATGAACTCAAACATTTCTTTTAAAATATAGCTGTGTTATTTTATAGCTGTACTGTTATTGCTAAAATCTTTGTTGCAACTTTGTTTTTAAGCATAAATTAGATTTCTATTAATAAACCACAAAAGGGCAACCTTTGACTTTTTTGTGAAAACAAACATAAGATACTGAACATACAAAAATACTCATATTTGTATTGCAGAATGTATCAGTGTGTAGATGAGAGATGAAATATCTTCAGGTTTAATTGAAAATTTCCTCTTTTAAAGATGACCCTAATCAAATCAAAGACGCATTACGAGGCTAAATGACTGATTAGGATTTTGCTGTGTCTGAATGCAGGCAAAATAATAAAGAAATGGTCGTATTAATTCAGCGCTCATCCTAAAGCAGAAAATGAAAATGTGAAATCTAACACTTGAATAGACTTTTACAGCTCTTCTACTGTTTTAATGCCGCTATAGAAATTCACTAGAGATTCACGCTGAGTTAGTCAGAAAAGCAAGTTTAATTAATTTCTCTCAGTTGATGGAAAAGCACATGCGAATGAAACTGATCCAAATGGTGCTTTGTTTCGGGTTAATGAGCGCAGAGCTCCGCGAAACCTGATGACCGAGTCACTCAGATCATAAATCATCTCTTTCCAGATGTTAGGTTTGTGTTGGTGAATTATTAAGAGGATGGAGTTAGTCAGATTTTGTTTACACGATTTAGTGTAACTATTTAAACATTTTACCGATGTGTGTTTTTACTGAAGTGTTGCCAAAACCTCACGGTGGCACCTCAAATGGCTTATATGAAAACAAGAAATTTATGATGCAATAATCTGCAATTATGTTGTGCTATCATGCAAGAGTGACTCAGCCATTAACGATTTTCCCCCATCGCATAGCGAACTCTTAATTAATTTGTTGCTTATTTGAGCGTATGAGTAGCTGGTTTTCGTTCTGTATCGCACGTCTTTATTAGGTAATTCGATACCTCAGCTAAAGCAACATGTAATCTTTGCCTGAGGAAATGATATATTTAGTGACAGGGGTATTGTTGGGCCTGTTACTGTGAATATGAAAAATAATTAAGGCTGTTTGATCCTGAATAGACGCATGACTGTTTTTTGAGATGTGCTTTCTTTGGACTCAGACTGTAAAATCGTTTGAGTGCTGTTTCCTGTGGCTCTTTGCAGCATCTTCCGAGTGCAGTCTGAAACATGCTCACCTCGGTAGCACACACGGGGCCCTACAGGCCCCTCTCAGAGCAAAAGGGAAATGACTTAAAGAATAAAGGAAAAATTGAACAAACACCGTTCCTCCTGGGTTTAGTGTCTTGGTAAAATCCCAAATCCCCTCATTTTTCATTTTTTTTAGACTCCAATGCCGATTCTACGCTTGCCAATCTTAAAAACAGGATTTCCTTGGTCTGTTTCCCATATTCCTGTCTTTCAGTCTCCCTTCTCCTCTCTGCAGTGCTGGAGGCATGATTAGGGGTGTTCAGCTCCTGCCCCCGCATGCTGGTTACAAGATGCCCCCTTCTCCTCTTCAACACGCTCACAACCTACATTTCCTACCTTATAAACAGCAGCGCTCACGCAAGCACTTGTTTTATTAATTCGGTCTGATTCACGTCTTCATCACCTTCAGTCATTGATTAATAAATTCAGATCTCAGGCTCCTTTGGTATTTTTAGGATGAGAGTTGATTCAAGGCTGCCGAATCACAGGACTGTCATCATCAGAGCTGAGAGACCAAAAATGAACTGAATAATCAATCAGCTCTTCCAAACATTCAGAATACAGGACAAATATGCTTAGCATTTTTCTTGTGCGACAAAACACTAAATTATTAGTTTATATTATTCTGACACTAATTTTTTGTTGTTGTTGTTTTTGAGTCTGATTTATGGTTTATGATACCGTATTATGATCCCTGAGTTATCTTTGCTTGTTTGTCATCACAAATAATGTTATGAAATCTAAAAAAGGGGCAAGGAACATTTCAAGGAACGTTTAGTCAAGTCAAAATGTGCATACAAATATGTATATACAACAGAAGTTAAACATTAACAGAAGTTGACTCAAAGTGCTCTTAAAGAAATACGCAATGGATAAATGAAAGTAAAACAGGTGAAATAAAACAATTTAAAAAAAAGCAATACAACAACAACATTCTTATTTGTATTTCTTTAGAGTTACAATAGAATTACTGCATTTTGCTCTTCGATATGAAGTAATTAACATTTTTCAAAACTAATTATTGAAAGTTTTCCATTTTAGGGTGGAAGAGGTTAACAATAAAAAATATTCTTGTTTTGCCCCTGGTTCTTGTCCACTGTGAACTATAAATAAGGCTGGGATCAGACACATGACCTGTGCTTTGCTTTTCGCAAGTTTTAGTCCCCTAATGACCATTGGAGCTGTCATTCAGTCTCTCCGGCTCATACATCAAAGTCAGACACCCTTACCAGCCACTGTCCTTTCATCTATAGAAGATGAATGTAAAGCTGTTATGTGATGCCTCTCAAGTTCACGTGTAAGGTCAACAGTCACCCAAGGGTCCATTCGAGACAGGTAGAGAAGACGAGGTAAAGTTTCACCTGTTAGAGGAGACAGGTGCGGCGGTAATGAGGTTTAATAACTCCTTCTCCTCCTCTTCCACACCCACATTTATTTCATCACTGTCCTACTAGAAACCCACATCCTCCTTTAATGGCGATAGTACTGGTTTATATTATTTGTGTGATGGCTTGTAATTGTGACTAATTCAGAGTAGGGCTTGTCTGTGTGATTGTGCGAGGGTTAAATAATTTATTTCAGACGTTTCATGCACTTAATGCACTAGTAATAATAATAATTCAGCTGATAAGTCAGCAACCCTAAAAAGAAATTTTTAATCTGCCCATCATGCAAAAAACTCCCTAAATCTTTTTAACAGCACAAAAAAGTAATCAAGAATCATTTAAACTTTTTTTTATTATTAAAAAGTGACCAGAGAATGCCACTGTTGGGAACAAAGGCATGTGTGATGCTTCAGGTTTAGATATTGTAGAGTGCTGTAAGGATGGCTTCTTTTTTGTTAAATGCCTGAAATAAGGTTAACAAAACTCAATATACAGTATTTTCGCCTTTTATTCTATGACATACAATACATCAGTACCCAAATATGTATTTGATGCTTACTAAATGCACTGTTCCTAGAGGCTCCCCAACACCGCACATTTTGCATCTCTCCGTGCTTTTCAGGTCTTGGAGTCTTTACTAATGAGCTGATCAGCTGAATCAGGTGTGTTTGATTAAGTAGACATGAAAAACATGCAGTGTTAGGGGGCCTCTCCTAACGCAATCAGTTTTCTCTTTTTTCACTTTCAGTTGAAATGTTTTTAAATAAATATTGTAAAAGCTAAACTTTTATAGCCAAAGTTTAGCTTTTACTTCTGGCGACTGTTGCAGAGCTTATCATAATGAACAAAACATGTGATAATCATAAACCTTTATTAGTCACAGAGCATATTTTCTGCAATAATCCAAAAGCCAATGGAAAATCATAATGTTTTTTTTTTTTGAGGGAACCAGGATGATGCAAACTTCCGGACTGGCCTACGAAAAGACTGTATGCGATTGACATAACACTCTGTTTCAGTGCCAAACGATGCAGTGCATTGAAATGTAAATGAAAAAAACAAATATTTAATGCAGTATCACCACATATTACTGCACGATCGTTTTTTGAGATGCTTTATTTCCACAAAAAAGTTTGAGCGCCGTGTCTAGAAGACCCCTCGTACTGTAAGAGTATTACTTGACCTTTGGTGTATACTTCATAAGCATGCTGTAATTGTTGACCGGAGGGGTTGTTTATTGGATAATGTGTTAGTCCAGCAGTATTTATTGGCACGGAGTGGCGGTGTATTGGCGAGTAGTGTGCTGTAATTGTGTAATGTGGTTGCTGTGGTTGTGTATTGGTCGGACTGTTCATTGGCGTGTAATGGGATCATCCCTCTGTGCTGCTGGATATCACAAAACACCATCAGTGGAGGGAGTGGATGATGCACCGGGAGATGAGAGGCCTAATCCTCTCCCTCTGCTTTCTGCTGGAGGGGGAACACTCTCCTCTCTCTCTCTGTCTCTCCCTCCCTGCCTCGCTCCGTCTCTCTCTCTCTCTCCCTGTATTATTATCCCATGCTTGGCGTCCTTCCCCTGCTTCTCCCAGTGCCAGCCAGTGGGTAGAAGAGGCAGCAGGGGAATTTAGAGTCTAAATATACTCACCATGGGTAAATATGTCCGCTCACACTGAGAGAGAGCAGAATAATCCTACAGGCCTGAGAGAGATTAGAGATTTCCATGTTTAATCCACTCTCCCCCTCCTCTCAGGTTGGCTGTTAGCAAGTGGGTCCTCTCCGCTTGTCATGTTGTTCGTTTTCCTGGCATATAATCAGGTCTTTTTTTAAAGTTGGTCTCAACATTTAGCATTTTCCAAATCAGGGAGAGGACAGGAGAAAAATTATAACTGCAGCTTTGTTATGACTTCGACTCATTGTGTACAATAAATAAAAACATTTTAATATCGAACAAATACTGTGAAAGTGAAATAATTTGAGTCAAGTCAGTGAAGTGTTGTTATTATATTAATAGTTTATTTTACAAAAACATAGATATAACAGCCTACAAGATTCCAGGCAACAGAATTTGAATTTGTGCAAGCTCCAGATAGGAAATGTTTAGAATCACAGATTAGAATCAGAATAAAAATACTTTATAATGAGAAATTCATTTTTTGACATTAGTTCCTGAACATAAACAAACATAAACTAGCAAATTTCAGTTTACAGTTATTAATTGCTAAACACAGTCTCGCATGAACTAACAATGGATAGTTGTATTTCCTAATAATTAAAGTTGACAAAGATGAATTAAACAAAGATGTTTAACGTGGCACATTAATGTAAAGTGTACAAAAAGTAAAAAAATGAGCTAATAATTACAAAACAATAAATTAAAATTAAGCTAAGGAAGTAAAATAAAAATAAGAAAGGAACAGTAAAATAGTAAAAAATAAACAGTTGCAAGAAGTTTTTTTTTGCTGGATTTTAACAGAAGTTGAGTATAAAATTTGAATTGATTTCATGTCATATATAGTGAAATACTAAGAATGACACAATATTCAGCAGCAAATCTACTGAAAACGGTTTGCAAACATGTAGACAACACTGTCTGTAACATGAAATATGGATATGAAAGACAGAAAAGTGTGTACAATTTCAGAACTAACAGTAAAAAAACTAATATACAGTTTGCAGGTAAGCATGTTCTGAAACTGACTATTATTAACTTGGATAGTCTCAATAACAGTATAAAAAGATTTAATCACAAAACTGCAGTTGCTTTTAATTCTGTTTGTGCATTTTATTTGTGTAAAAGAACACTATTGTTTCCAATGCATATTTAAATGATTTTGCATGATTTTATATTTCGGGTTTAAATTATTTAGCATGATTTAATATTTCATATTTACATTGTTTAGCATGATTTTATATTTCGGGTTTAGTATATTCCGCAATCGTTGAGAAATTGCAGATTGTGCATTTACATTTTTGGCAGATTTAATTACTAATCTGGAATTTGAGATCCCGCAGCAGCCGTTAAATCCTCAGTCCTGGAGTCGTGAATGTGTCTCGTATGATACGGCTGCAGTGCTCAGTATGCAGCCGGAGTCAAGACTCTGCGGTTGCTCTTCAGTCAAAAACAGCCGCCCCTGTTTTTATGCAGACCTTGATTAGTTTACTGTCGCCTGATTAGAAATTAATTAAAATGATGAAACAGACTCCAGAGGGGAGGTGGAGGGATGCTTTAAGGGGGGAGGGGGCTGATGACTTTCACACAGCCATTGTGCCTCAGTCCGAAGGGATACACTATGTGTGTGTGTGTGTGTTTGTGTGTGTATATTTTTGAGCAGAATAATCAGAATTCCACTTATGGTTGTCAGACTAAGAAGGCCGGTTATGCGTTGTACAGTCCCTTCCCCCATCGCTTCGTGTTTTCTTTTTTCTGTACTCGACATTTCCTCACAGATACTTTGCCATCTCTATTTCTTTATTCATTTCATGTTTTTAAAGCTTCTTTTATTTTGTACAAACCTGATCAGCTAATTGATCATTTGAAATATATCAGCAGCTGTGTGCAACATGTTTAACATGTCCAAATCTGCCGACTGAACTCCTGAAGCACCAAAAAATGGGCAGAGGTACAAGCAGACCTGGAGTTAATGATCAGAATTGCTGTAGACAAGCCCTCTAACATTATGTAATGATAAATACTGTGCCATATTAGGGCCTGATAACATCAGTGTTGTGGATAGCAAGCAAATTGCCGCTCCATAAGCGGTTTATACAGCTGTTGCATTTCTGCATTTCACAGATGAATGAACCTGTAATTGGAGACTAATGAAGCCCGGAGGGGCTGTGTGGCGCAGAGCGCTCACTTCGCTATTTATTTAACTGTGGACTCTTCAGATCAAAAGGCTCCTGTGTTTACCCCATGGCTCTGTGGATCATCTTTTCAATTTAGCCTGACAACCGCTGAACAGCAATCCCTCAGAGACAGACTCAATCTCAAATAGGTGAAGAGAGAGAGTGGTTAGAAGCGAGTGTGTGTGTGTGTAGGAGAGAGAAAGGGAAAGGTGGAGGAGACAGCCGTAGTGGGTGGAGGGAGACGCGGAGCGTATTGTTTTATGACAGGAATTTATTTGATAGAAAAACACCGGATTTGTCTTGAATTGTCTTGAATATTGACATGCCTGTCATGATGTCAGATTCTTTAGCGGTTTAGTCGAGTGCTGCTGGGATTGACAATTTTCTCATCACTGACGTAAAAAACCCACTGGTTGCAGCCATAACTCTCAGATATTGTTTGTAGGAGCATCAACTTGATGTTTATGACTATTTAAAGGAGAGTTCATGCTAATTTTTAAGTTCTGTCATCATTTACTGACCCTCGTGTTGTTCCAAATCAGTTCTTTCTTCTGCAGAAAACAAAAGATGATGTTTAAAAAAATGTTTCAGCTGTTTTTGACTGCACACTTCAAGTGTTTCAAGGACATAAAAGTAGTGTAAAAGTATCCAAACAGTTTTATGGTTTACTCTAAGTGTTCTAAAGTAAAACAAAACAATATATATATGTACACACACACACACACACACACACATACAAAACCTACAGCTGTGCCAGGAATTTACTTTTTAGGTATTAAAGGATTGCATACTGTATTAGTGCCTGTATTTCTTACAAATTATAACCATATATAAAGGGATGTAATGTTAATATTTCATTCTACGAGACCTACCAAAATTTTTAATGTAGTAATAGCCATCATAATAATACAGGCAGCGCAATAGAAAACAACATGATGAATCAGAGTTCACAGAAAGTGGCTTTTCCATAAAACATGGACAATACTCATATACAGATAGCGCACACCATATACACAAAGACGACACACCATCAAGGTGACACGCATGACACTAAAAACGACATAACATAAAATATAATACCCTAATGTACATCACTGAGAACAAAAAAGAGAAGAAACTGGGTTATTTATTTGAAATATGAGAAGTGTTACACTCTGATAATGTACTTTAACAGTTTTTCATTACAGATGTTATTCCATCATTATATAAGAGCTGATTGGTGATTTGATTTTATCTGAGTGAGAAATCAAGTGTTGGATTACTTATATGCTACTTTTTTTTTCTTTGACCATGTTTCGACCACACTGACATTTATTGTATACAGTAGACAAAAAGGCAGGTTCTTCAAAACGTTTCTCTTGTGTCCCACAGAAGAAGGTAAGTCATACAGGTTTGAAATAATACGAAGGTGAATGATGTAAATTTTTTAGACATGGCTAGCTGAAGCGTTCAGATACATTCACAGCTATACACTTGTGTGCACTCTTCCCTCTGTGAGCTGTTCCTGATGCATGGTGGTCTTGTTAAATGAATGTGTAAAGCCTAATTGGAAAATGCTTTAAATAATTTCTAATTAGATGGAGTGTGGTTGTAATTGGTTTGGTAATCTCTGGATTAATTAGCAGTGCTGTGTAATGTGTGTATATGTGTGTATGTGCATGGATTTGTGTGTGTGAATGGACAAATTAATGGGTCTTGCAGGTTTCTTGCAGACCTCCAGCCACTCAAGAGCTTCTGTAGGAGCAGGAGGCCCCAACGGAGGCATCTTTGTTTGGGTTGTTGATCTGTGGGTGGCCAGCTGCACCTGAGAGAGACACATTTACTTCCCAGCATTATACAGAGCCTATCAAAATACCTCAAACCCAATAGTCTGGTCTTTACTTCGTCCACACCACACTCTTGCTTCTCAAAAGTCCATCTAAAATCTGCTTCAATTTAAAATGGGAATGGAGCATTTTAAACTGATCCTCTTAGCCCCTGCGATTTCTTTTCCTGTCGTCTTCATTTCCACCACTCTTCTGCACGTACTCTCTCTCTATCTCTCTCACTCGTTCTCTGCTCCTTCTCCTCCTCCAAGCTTGGTACCCTTGTGCACAGTGCTAAGTGGCCTCTCGTACAATGGATGGAGGAAATGAGGTGAGCTCTGGATCTCTAGACCTCCCCCTCCTCTCATTACTCTATTCTTACCTCACTAAGAAATTCGGGAGAAGAAAAGGAGCGAGAGGCCTTTCTGGACACTTGTTGCTTCAAGGCCCTTATTGAAAATATTGCTTAAGAAATTGATTCAAGATGGTCATACGGTAGCAGAGCAACCTGAACATTTCAGGAATTACACATGGCTTTTTTTAGACAGATTTGCAATTTAAATTTAGATGGACTACAGTTGTTTGTCTCTACTTTTGCTGTGCATTATTTGCTAATATTTCCATAAGCTTTTCATGCTGTTTTCTGTTCTCTCATTTATAATTTCCACCTCCACAAACGCATACACTCCCACACTGACTTCTAATATCCTGTCATTTTTCCATTTATACTCAGTTTCTACTATATGTAACCATAAATTAATTATAGAGCACTTAATTACACATCTTAACCGCTGTAACATAGATAATATGTATAACGATCTCAATAACATGAGGTCTCATTTTTGAAGATGTTTAGCAGTGAATTACAACAACAAACTTCAATAACAACTTTGCAACATTCAGCACATTCAATTGAAAAATATCCAAGCCCCTTCTTATGTTATAAATAAGGTGGGCAACTTGAAAGCATTATGTGTTGCTTTATATAAATTGCTGGCTGAATGCATTAATGTTATGTGAAGTTGTCCTACTGTTGACAATCGCCATGTTCCTAACCCCTATTCTTTGATGCTAAAGTATGTCAAAAGGCATGTTTTGTCTCTCGCTTGGCCCACCTTAATCCTGACCTGCGTGCTTTAATCTAGATCCTAACGTATATAGGGTACGGCTGCTCCCCTGGCCTTTTCCCTGACATTTATTGGGCCTGGACAAGGACATGCCCTTTTCTCCATCTCCCCGGTTCCTCCCTGTTAATCGGGAGGGTGGATGGGGGGGTATTGGGGGGGTGGCGAAAAGCAGGCAGATAAGCCCATTGTTTGGCCTGACAATGTCCTGATGATACGGCCAGAGAGGATCGCTAGCCTGCGCCTCCCCTTTCAGAGCTTGCCTGCCACCAGAGAGAACTCATTACTACAGAGCAACCAGGTTAATTAGCTCACAGAGAAAAAAAAGAGACAGGGAGAGTGAGCGAAGACAGACAGAAAGATGGAGAAAGAGAGAGAGACCTCAGGGTATCTTAAAGAAAAATAGACTGACATCTGTATTTACTCTAGAATAAGTTTTTATAAATGGATTTCCAACCGGCTGAAGTCTACTGACATGAATGTTCACTTGTTCCCTTGCATCTAGTGAGGATTCTGCATAATATCGAAGCCTGTCATAGACTGTTAGCTTCCTAAATGTATTGGCCATGCATATTTAAAATATGTTTTACTTTAAAAGTTTTGTCAGCAAATTTCATGAAAATAGTGTACTTTAACAACTGATCAACAGGGGGAGCTCTGCAACCCCACAATTCACAGCCCTAAGCAAAATAACCCGTGAGCAATCAGAGGTCATCCATGAGCACTTTATTTTATCACGGTTATATACTGATGGGCCCTGTGTATTTGTGAACACCTGTACTAGAGCTCCTGTAGCTCAATAATACTATCAAGGCCCAATTCAGACATAGCAAGTCATGAAATAGTAAAATGACTTAAATGCACTGTAAGCCGCTTCGAATAATATATCATTTGGTCAGTGTCTGTAGACGTGTGCAATGTTCATTCCAAACATCTATGACCTTTTTTTTGTCCATGCAGCATAAAGGGTGGGTTTTTAAAAAGAATATTTGGCCACCCTTTTCAGTATAATGGAATGAATGAGTACTGGGGTTCCATCATAAAACTGACTCAGATTACACTATATTCAAAGGTGTTTTGTATGCTACTTGTGTGACAAACAGTATAAAATTGTGAAGCTGTTAAAGTCAAATTGAGAAAATATATATTGTATTAAATGAACCGGTGAATCGATTAAAGCATCAGTTCACCCAAAAATGAAAATAAGCCCATGTTTTACTCATCCTCAAAGCATCCTAGGTGTATATGACCCTTTTCTTTCAGACAAATCCGATCGGAGTTATATTAAAAATGTCCCTTGTTCTTCCAAATGTTAGAATGAGAGTAAGTGGGTGTTTTGCTTCAAAAGCCCAAATTACGTCAAATAAAGTGAGCACGCACATAATAAAATGTGCATCAAACAGCTCTGGGGGTGAATAAATGCCTCTGAATCGATGCATATTTGTAAGAAATATCCATACTTAAAATGTTATACTTCTTTTTCACTTCTACTGACTGTCATACTGTATGTGCAAGTCATTCCAGGAGAATTAGCACAACAAAATGGAAACAAGCCACAACACAACTAAATTAGCAAAGCACAAACTAAACAAGCCGCAAAACAATGAAAACAAGCTGCAACAAAATGCAACAAAATGAGCACAAACAAGAACTTGATCCAAGTGCAGATTATGATTTATTATCAAACAAAAGAAAATCCTAAACAATACAGAGCAACTGAGAAACATGGTAACTAAGAACAGAACACAGAGAAACGACAAGATGGAACACAAAAAAACAATGCCAACAATGTCAAGACCTGACCAAAAATATTGAAAACGCAGGTATGAATGCACAGAAAAGTTGACGAACAAAATGTTTATTTAAAATTCCTTCTGTTTTCAGAAGTCATACAGGTTTGGAACGACATAAGGGTGAGAAAATGAAGACATCATTTTAATTTGAGGGTGAATTTTCTCTGGTCTGGACAGCCTGTCTTCAAAACCTTTCAGATGCACAGCAGGTAAACATGCTGGGTGGAAATGTGTATTTGCAGCTTGTTTTTACAGTATCTGTAAGTCTACATCAGTTATAAAACCAGTAAAAGCGCAATAGAAATGCAGAAGTGTTTCTTCTAAGAATGTGTGTATGCATGTGTGTCCGCTTTTTGAAACGTCTTTAAAGTCAGCTTGATATCAGCTAGACTAAATATCTGTGTTTCTGCAGCTCAGGGAGGCTTTGTTAGATTCTTGCCTTCATCAGTGCGCTCCATAATTTGGATCACAGGGGGTGAGACACCTTTCAGCCCAGTCACTTTGGAGCCTACATTAGAGTACATTACTGAAATAGGGCACGACAACAGGCACCTGTTCAAGTCCTCTATAATCTTCGTCAGATTGACTCTTACCTCCCTCTCTTCTATACAATGCCATGAAGATGAGAGAGATCTAGAGGCGTTTTTTCCTCCTTTCTATATCATTATCCAATCATTTCTCATGTGTCTGTGATCCTCCTGATGCAAACACATGCACTCTGCAGATGGAGAAATGATAGAGTTGGAAAACTGCACTCAGATGAGAGGTGTCCTGTCCATTTGCAAGAAGTGCTTGGTCAAAATGCTTTTAATATGATTTAAAACAGTCATATTTGAGGAGCTGTGAGAAATTAGTTCTGACAGGGAGAGGTTCTACTTGCAGCTCACAAATAAACTCAGAAATCCAGCGTATCTTGTTAGGTATAAGGGCTGAAGTTGCCTCTGTTGAAAACAATGTGCATTTACTTTTAAACTGTAACAGATTTTAATACATGTTTAGCATAAGCAGGATGATAGTGTATTAAATTTATATTAAAAAAGGGTTAGTTCAACACTAAAATTTAAATTCTGTAAGTAATTACTCACCCTCTTGTTGTTTCGATAGTCTAAGTCCTTTTTCATCTTCGGGGGAAAAAAATTAAGATATTATTGATGAAAAAAGGCTTTCTGACCCTGCATAGAAAGCAATGCAACTGACATATTTAAGGCCAAGATAGGTATTTTAGTTTATCATAAAAATAGTCCATGTGAGTAGTTTTTGTGCACAAAGAAAACAGAATGAATGATTTTATTCAACAATTTCTTCTCTTCCGTGTCAGTGTTCAACACACGTTCAGTCACGCATCCAGGTTTTACATCAGAACGCC
>JAUMHP010000301.1:1504422-1524099 GCA_032361065.1 Enteromius trimaculatus
TTTTGTGTATTTGGTGTAAGGTAATATGCTTTAATGTTTAAAAAACACTGTATTTTTCAAACACTGTACATTATTGTAGTTAGTTTATGCCCCGCCTCTCTCAAACGTGTCATTTTTATACAAAGCCCCTCCCTCCGACAAGCGCAGTCTGCTCTGATTGGCCAGCTGACCCAGTGTACAGTGATTGGCTGAACTCAGAAATGTAATGCCCCTATCCATATTGTGAGTTTCAGCTTTCAAAATAAATATAAAGGTATTAGTCATTTAGTATTACCATCAGTTCAAGCCTAAAAGAGGAACAGAGTCGCATGTCAGATGTTGATGATGCTTGCATGTATCTGCAGTAGACAAGCCACGATTAAGAAAGCGGACTCCACTGTCACTGCCAAATAAAGTGCTTTTGCTTTCTCAAATAAACAAACAGCGTCTCCTGACATGGCTGCATCGTACACATTTGGGCGGAATAATGCAAATATTTCCACATTGTGACGTAGACGTGAGGGTGTATTTGAATGAGGCTTTTTAGTGCCTGGTGTGGAACAGCCTTGTCTTTTAGATAGAATAAATGCTTTTGTCTCAGCTTTGTTACTCTGCAGATTATATACTTGCACAAACAACTACATAACACACTACAGCAGTTGATTGTGGAGGGTCACTCTTCTGCAGAGTTTATCTTCAAGATGCAGTTAGGCATTTCTTTTTTCAGGGTTGAAGACCTTGATTAGATGGTTCAGGTGTGTTTGATTAGGGTTGGAGCTAAACGTTCCCCACTCCTGCACTAAAGTAAAGGACCACAAGAAATGACATACGACCTCTTTAAGCACAGTCATTTCTGGAAAGTATAAATAAAGAAATGATTAAAGGAAAAAGTTATATTTTTGTTATTCGTTGTGTTATTTGTCATATATTACATGCAGTTTTGTATTTTGTGTGTTCACAGAATGTGCCGTTGCTCCAAATGCCATGACTGTGCTCTTAGCAGTTGTTGGTAGCATCTTGTTGATGGGCATCGTGCTGCTAGCCCTCTGGAAACTGGTCATCACCATCCATGACCACCGCGAGTTTGCACGCTTCCAGAGTGCGCGTTCACGAGCACGATACGAGATGGTGAGATTTAATCCTTCTGCGTGAAATGTTGGAATACTTGTTTATATGAAAAAATTGTTGTTTATGAATTCCATTAATCAAGCGTCCCATGTTATTATTTTATTTAAAAACAATTATTTGCATATCATTCAAAATTTTGGCATCACTAAAAATATTTTTTTACGTCTTTAATGTGCCCTTATAATGGATTTTTGAAAAACACTTTTCATGCATTGTAAAGCACAGCTCTAAGTGAGAGAAAAGATTTGCTGATTTGGTGCTTACGAAATATTTCTTATTATCAGTGTTGAAAACAGTTGTGCTGCTTGCTATTTTTTCAAATAGAAATACATAGGATACATAAATATATTTATGGATCAATCAATGCATCATTGCTGAATTAATTACATTTTTCAAAAAGAAAGGAAAACATTTCTTATTTCTTATCGATCAAGTTATTTAAAATGTAAACTGGCAACTCTATGCAATCACAAGGACAGAAACAACTAGGCTTTGATTGAAACCATGAGGCCTTTTGGAAACCATCAGTCAGCTGGGATTGCAGATCAGTCATGATGATCATTCCAAGGCTGTGTTTCAAAGACAATGTTCGATCTGCCCTTCTAAGAATGTGCATTTAATGAACCCATCTGACCTATTTATTCCTCAATCTCTCTCGTTTTCTTTCTAGGCATCTAACCCTGTTTATAAGCAGTCCGTCCGCTCTCACCCGATGGAGACGGTTTTCCATATGCATAATATCAAGTCATGCAACGGTGGAGTCCACTGATGAACCTGCACTTGGACTGGGGGACATGGCAGGACCTGTCCAGCGCACCTCTGCACTACAGCGGAGGGCAGAGACAGAGCAAAACTTATGGTTTTTTGCAATGTTAACTTTTTTTCGTGAGGCGTGTGCTTTCTGAGGATTGGAACTGATCTTTCTGCGGTTTCAGTTGGATGAGCAGCATTTGGACACATGCCACATTTGAGAAGAAGATTGGCTCGTTGGAGAGGCAGGGCTTACCGGCCTTTTCCAGAATTCTCCATGAGCGATAGACATTGACCTTCAGTGGACCGCTTGCTTGAATATAATTGTTAATTTTCTCCAGTTCTAACCATACCTCCTGCACATTATGATGAATTTGCTGTGCATTGTTTTATAAGCAAAGAGACATTAAGCGTATATTTTTAACAGTGTGCCTTTCCCAGCCGTTACTCATTAGTTTATTTTACCACATGTACAATAGTCAGTTACCATAAAGTGTGCATAGAACACAAAAACTGCTAAATTATACATCAACTCCTTAATGAAGTGAGGGGTACTAACCTAACCAGAGCAATACGTTTCTTAACTTGTTTTGCACATTGTATGTTAGATTGATTTATAAAGTAAAGTAAAATGCCGCTCTACAGTGCCAGTCTTTTGTGTATTGCCACAGGTTGCAAATTTTCATAATGATTCTCAACTGTACAGTGTGATGCAATAACACTGCCTGCTGATAATTCAAGAGTGTCTTGTTTGTTTTTGGAACAGTTCCACGCCCATCCCATCAGGACTTGAACTAAATAAAAATTAGCCACTAGACACCAATTGCAAGTAAGAACTGAGATTGACCCCACAACGATACTTAGTCATGTTTGTGTCTACCCACCTTTTTTATTATTCATATAGTCACATTTTTCTTTACGTGTAAAATGTACTTTTTCAAAAAAAATACAAACGGATTGCATTGCTAGTCAGTCTTTTAAAACCAGATCTCATGCTTTTACTAGTTATATTTGGACCAGTCCAATTAATAATTTTCAAACTTTGTAATAAATAATGAGAACACGGTTTAATCGCTCACACACAACAGTGTGATCTTTCAGTTTAGTGTTTTAATCAGTTCATTTAACACCAAACAATGCAAGATACATGTTTCAGCTGTGTTGCTGAACAAGAAGAGAGGCAGATTAAAAGTTTGATAGTAATAGAATTATGAAAGACATTCATTGGGCCGGTTTCCCGGATAGGGATTAGAATAAGCCTGGACTAGACCTTTGCTAATTTAGGACATTTAAGAATTTAGAAACATGTCTTACAAAAATGCATTATCTGTGAGCATTTTAAGATCAAACAATGGCAATAATGTATTTTAAGATATCTCAGTGCAAGCTTTTTCCAGTTTAGACAGCTCTTAACATTTATTTTAATCTAGGACTAGTCTTAAACCCTGTTTGGGAAACTGCCCCATTGTGAATAAAGTGTTTAAATTGATAAACATGCATTTTGTGTTGGGAAAAGGATATTTTGTGATTTCGTGTTTTGTGCTAACACAGTTGAAAACATGCTGGAATGTTTGGAGATGTTTAGAAAAGGTGCATTTTGATGATCAGTTGTGAGATTAGTACTAATTATTTTGAAAATGTTTTTTTTTTTTTTTTAAGCTGTTAAAGCACAAAAGCTATTTTTCACTTTTTGTCACTTTTTTGTATTGCTTTATACAATAAAGATTGTATAAAATAACACTATCATTTAGACAAACTACATCCAGTGTTGGGGGTAACAAATACAAGTAACACGAGATACGTAATAATATTACTTTTTCCAAGTAACTAATAAAGTAACGCATTACTTTTTAATTTTAATATAACATTTTTATATAACATAATATAATAATATAAGGGTTACTTAAGTAATTTTTTCAAGTATTGCCAGTTACTTTGTTTTCTTATTTTTTGACTGACAAGTCTCCTGACTCATGTAGGAAGAAATCCGAAATACAGAGCATTGCGCACGCTGTGTGAATACAGTGTAGTTCTAGACTAAATGTGCATTATTCATCTCACTCTCAAAAAAACAGATTTAGTATTCATCAGAATGAATTCAAATTAACACAGAATATGATGCAAACCTGCCATAATTAAATCACACAAATGTATCTAATCTCGTTTTAACTAATGTCTTTGCTGCTGACCTTTGATGATCCAGTTCAACCATACCAAAAATAACTATTGTGCTTCATTGTTTTGTTTTTTTTTATTGCTGAAGAGTATGGAACTTTCTTCTCCTGTATTCTACTTAACAGATGTGAATTTACTTTTTCTTCAGCCTGAGGTTTATTCGTGACACTTTTTGGTGTGAAAAGCCTTTTACATTTAATATAAATAGAACTTCTTATATGAAAAACAAACACTCAAGCTCTGCCCATATTTAAAAAGTAATGCAAACGTAACGTAATGCATTACTTTCTATAAAAAGTAACTAAGTAACGTAATTAGTTACTTTTTTTAGGGAGTAACGCAAGATTGTAATGCATTACTTCTAAAATTAACTTTCTCCTACACTGACTACATCAAATATGAGGCGAATTAAAATTATAGTCTTTTTAGGGTTGTTTTACAGCATAGTGTCATTGTACAGCTCAGTCAGTTAAGTGTTGATTCTGTTCATCAATTATGAAACAAATTCAACTATAAAGACAAAAGACGACAGGGTTACTCGGTTCTGTTTTGTCAGTTTGAGTCAGTTCAATGTTGATTCAGTTCAGTTCAATAACAATACTGAAGTTTAGTAATGAAACTAATTTGATTCTAGATTTGTTAAGAACTAAATCTATGGGAAATACAAACTATTAACATTTACATGGACAATTTGATACCAGTGAGACTAAGGTAATAACTTGCCTTCTTAAAGTGTTGTGCAATTGACCATTTGAAAGTCAGACTAACCAACCAAGATCATGCCAGCTGTATCTCTACTTAATAACATGCAGACAGAAGACAAGCAACATGTATTGTATGCACACACCTTTATAGCTGGATAGACCGATGAAGACTGAACCTCAAGTATGCAAAAACTAATACTTTCAAACATACTTACAATCTTAAGGTCTTTTAGTTTGATGCTAACAAAACATGCTAGCACAGCAGGGATTGGAAAACCACTTTTCTGTAAGCGGGCAGGAAAATATGACTTAATACTGCAACTATAGGTGACAGAAGCTCTTGATCTAAGAGGGCCGTGCACCTGGGGTGGGCAAGGGGCTTAGTGGGCTAAGGTGTGCTTATACTGTTTATTTGTCATATTCTACTGTGACTCCTTTGAGGGCAGCTTGTTTTAAAGGTGTGCGGTAGGGTTACCTTCAGCGGGGAATATTGGGAGTATAAATCAGCCATTGTGTATGTGTGTGAGTGTTTGGTGACGTGTCAAAGGCCTCAGGTTCAATTACAGAGGGCAGCTGTGTTTGCGATGGGGAAGTGCACATGCTTTCTGAGCCCAGCTGAAAAACGATTTTAAGTGCTACTTTACCGTGTAACCACATGAGACTGTGTCCCTTAGACATCTTACAGAGTATTTTACCGGGTCTGGTGGGTGGTCTGCTATTCTATAAAAAGCATGCAAAGAGGCCTTACGTTTTCAGGCTTTGCACAAGTCATATTTGCTGTAGAAGTTTGAATGGTAAATTGAAATCTCACCAAATCAAATGTAACCGCTATGTAGTTACAGTGCCATCATTTCCACGCTCTCTTCCCACAGAACACACCCATGGCTGACATTTTGAGATGAGACTTAAGGGTTGCCTGTAGAAATAAAAATATGTGTAAAGAGATCCAGTGGCTCTCCCCTGTTAGGATGTCAACCCTGTGGTTTGCTCATAAATCACACGTTCCCAGAGTTCGATGAACTAAAATGCTGTTTTCCTCCAGAGCTGTGAGCCAGTATCAACAGCCTCTGAATGCAGAAAAGGGAAAGTATGTTTGTGTGTTAGGTGTAATGTCTTAGTTGAGCCATTAGAAACTGAACAGTAACAGATGTGACTGCGAAGGCCCGATTTGAGGAAGCCCTCTCTCTTTTTCACCTACTGTATTTCTCATTTCCTTCAGATAAACACAGTCTTAGGAATTTGAACGTTTTTGAGCAAAAACGATCATGCAACATTATCTATTTTTAGGTCACTAATCACACATGTACATTTGATGACACTTTTTACAGGCAGTCAGAAGGTCACAATTAATTTGGATCATTAGAAAGTTTTAAAAGCCAGCATTTATTAGAAATATAAATGTTCTGTAATGACCTTACTTTCATTTCTTTCTTTAAAATAATCTTACCTCAAACTTTTTGAACTATTCTACTAGTCTGTTTTATCTAAACAGAGTTTTCTAGCCATCTAGATGTGCCAGATGTGTGTAAGAGCGGTGTCCTTCATTCACAGGGAGACTTGATAACTCGTAATGTTGAGCCTTACTGGAATGCAAGGCATGTCCTGCAGCACTGTTACCCAGACTCACTCTGTCCT
The DNA here is from genome assembly GCA_032361065.1 of Enteromius trimaculatus. NCBI lineage: Eukaryota > Metazoa > Chordata > Actinopteri > Cypriniformes > Cyprinidae > Enteromius > Enteromius trimaculatus. The sequence continues at coordinate 1,510,794 of JAUMHP010000301.1, forward strand.
GCCTTATTTATCTGGTCTTACTCACCTAATGAGTCTGTCTCTCACTGTTTGTGTTCAGTAATGGCTCTAAAAAATGGGTTTCTTTATGTTTATTATCAAACTCTGAGTGATGCACAGTGCCCATGTTAACCTTGACACTTACTTTTCTATGAACCACAGAGACCATAACAATACCTGCTGCACATGTTCAGTTCTGCTGATAAATCATTTGTGATGCAATTGTTTTTGCCTACTGGCCTTGTCCAGATACTGGGAAAACATTGTAAAAGGGTATTTTAACATGTTGGCATGGTGTGTTTATCCATAAACAATCATGTGAGTATTCATCAGTTTTTTTGTCTTTGGCAGCAGGATTACTCATTCACAGGACCAAACCTGACCATATTTATACCAATGTCTTTGTCACTGTATGCAGAATGAATCCTATGTAGACTACTGTATGTCCTGCACACATTATTTTCTATGAAGGGCCACACAGATACTCATATCAAAAAGTGTCCAGATTTCTTTAATTTAGAGACTTTGTTCTGGAATTAAAAAATTCACAAGATTGACCGCAGACTAGATTTTACACGAGTAAACAAGCATTGATAAAACTCCTATTTTCTGGACATAAATATTTGTAACCAGTGATAATATTTTTGCAACTAAATAAAATATTTGTTATTGTTCGATTTTACAACACAATTTAACAGCGTTCCTACAGAACAAATTGACTTTTTGGTTATTTATATTGTTTATGAAAGTGAATAAATTTGCGTCTTTGTCCTATAGCGCCATCTACCGGATGAAGGTTCATGGTGCATGTTCTTAGACATCCAGTGTCATTCTGCTGTTGTTAGCGATTTGTTAAAAAAGCTTAATTTAAACAAATAAATTAAATAAATTACATAAAAGACAATAAGAGTAGTCAATATAATAAATGTCCTGTATTACAAATTTCCTAAATATGTAACATAAAATACAATAGGAGCAGTCAATATAATAAATGTCCTGTATTACAGATTTCCTGAACATGCTAGCAAGAGGTTTACGTTATGACAGATTTTTGTGTGAACTGCTTTTTTAACTCAGCAAAGGAAGAAGAAAGAGTCGCATATAGTTGTAGTGTGTGTGGAGGGAGAATCTGGGTTTGGGTGTATTGGTTGGTGTGTCTTTGTGGTTTATGCCACCTCAGTATGATGTAGACTCGAACAGGATGTTAGCTCATGGAATTACATGTGATTGTATGAACTTCTGCGAGGAGAGATGCAGAAGTTTGAGTAATATACATTTGTTTGAGTAATATAGCTGTGTTGCTCACAAACAAGCAGATGGTAGTATTTAAGTCATATCCATTTCTTTTTTTCTGTTACAAAGTACAACATATATCCTTTATATATCCTGCTCACTTTTAGGAAAGAGTTGCTAGCGTACTAAACGCAGGTTAAATGTGATGCACATTCAGTTAATGATGAAATGAGCAAATGGAGTGATCTAATAATCTCTACACTAGTTTATAAAACAAAGTGTGACGTATTTGCAAAAAAATATAATATAAATTATTATTATTATTTACTCCAACAAAAATGTCCAAAGTTGTTGGATAAACCTTTCTTTGGCAGCTTTCAGGATGTGTTCACTGTCTTTCAGGGTGTGTAGGCACATCATAGACTCATAACTGACTGAAACCACAGAGTGAGCTGGACATTGTTACAGGTTATAGTGTATGGCATGAAATCGTGAGAGGAAGGGATGGAAATAAACATTTAAATTAAAGCAGTAGACTGTGCTGTTTTTACAGAGTGGGTGACTCAACACCTCTTAAATTTAAAAAAGATCATGTGTGATTTTGGTCAAATCTGCTAGCAATTATTTTTGACTGTCTATGTTGCTAAAATAAGCTTCAGATTAAATGATGAATACAGTTATACTAAAATATAAACGCAGTCTGTCAGTTTCTGCTAAGATTGATTGTTTTTTTATGTTTAAGGGTTCCACAGACCATAATTATGTATTTTTTAGTTTAACATACACACACATACATATACATATATATATATTTTTTTCCTCCGTTTTCATGTTTAATCTGTTTTAACTTTATTAAAGAGATTTGAGAAGTGACAAAGTTTCAATGAAAAATCGGCAATATTAATATTATTATTAATTTCATCACCACAGGCTACTTCACTTTTTTGTCATCACACAAGTGTTTTCAATTAAGCATTCATTAGGAAAAAATAACTCTGATTATACATGTTAAGGGATAATTCATCCAAAAAGGAACATTGTCATCATTTACTCACCCGTATGTTGTTGTTAAGTGGGACAAACCAGGGTGCAAAATTGAAAAAATAAGCTATGTGTTTTAACACACGTGTTTTCACACATGACCAGCAATTCCACAACAAATATAAAATATCATAATTAAATATTATCAAAACATTTAAGTGACTTAGATGACAAATCTGACGGGAGCTGACACATCTGACATTGGTGACGAAAACCTGAATTTGTAGTCATTTTAACTATTAAATACAAATACAACCTTACTTTGATAGAAGATATTATTAGGTTTTGCTTTTGATAAAACAAGCTCTTTTTCATCATTTTTATCCATTGTATGGCATATGAATGATTGGACCCTTCCCTGACGACAGACTGTTTTAGATGCAGTAAGAGGACAATAAGAGTCATAGATTTGGTATCACATTGAGAAAATTCAATTGAAGGTGATAATTGTATTAAATACATTCTATTAATAATCCCTCATAACATTTAAAATGTAAAATATTTATAGTTTTTAAATCTAATAGCAGTTACACTTCCAGGACCTGTTTTGTTCCGATGCCTTTAAGCAAAATAAATTTGACAATTTAGACTCAAATCTTCAATATTTCGTGTCCGTTCATTTGTTCATTTAGTAAGCAGTAGCCCCATTATCCTAGCTCTGTCTTAGGCTCCATGTAAATCTCACACCAAGTGGCAACCCTGCTTGTGATATCATACGAAGTCTCAGCTTTTAAATGTTGTAGTTTTTAATACAAAATTTAAAAAATAAATAGCGTTTTGGCGCACTTTTAATGTGGCGTAATTCATTGTAGCGCCTCAGTTACAGAGTTCCGACAGGCCTCTTTGATCTCGCTGGCGTCGCCTTCACGCGGTCACGTGATCCATGGAGCGCTCAGCTTCACTGTACATGTGTTTGCAGCAACGTTTGGTAACAGCATACCATGCATTGATTATTGCATCGATGACTTTTACAGATAAAAGATATATATATCTTTTGGTACTAAATACTATTTGTGCCATAATTATGGTCAATTAATGACCACTTAATAAAAAATTCTAATATTACTAGCACTTTTATTACAATTAATGTGGTGTTAAGAGTTAAAATAGAGAAAAGTGTTTAAAATTGTAATGCAAAGAGCTAAATTAGAGTCATTTTGTGGTTGGAAAAAAATCATTTGTAATAAAAATCATTTGTAATAAATATACATTAATCTGCTTGTCATACCTGCTTACGTATTTTTAAGTTTTACAACTGAATAAATTTAGAATGATTAAACACTGGGGTTTTTAAAATGTGAAATGAAAAAGTTAATGACTTGAATCCTTTTTTATTTTTTTATTATTCTCGTATAAGTTCACACAAGTGGATATTAATCAAAAAGGCAGTAAACTGCATCCAACAGTTAAACCGGACTGGGGTCTTCCCGAACCAACCCTTTGCACAATCGTCATCATCATTTACTGAAATCACACGTCAGACCACGCGTGGTCGGCAGGAAAACCATTTAAAGTTGGCTTGCTCAGGAAGTGCACAGTTCATTGCGTGACAGCCGCGCTAACATCTGTCTGATCCACTGCGGAATGAGAGAAATGCGCGTGTTAGCGGTGCTGCTCGCCGTTATATTTGTCCTGAAGGAGGCAGAAGCTTGGGGTTACAAAGATGGAATACTGCACAATTCTATCTGGCTGGGTAATTACCTATTTCTTTTAATCTTACTGATGTGTTGATCCAAACTACTAAAGTGAGGCATTACCTGTACATATACCTAGTATTATTTAAATAGACTAATTTACATTTTTGCTTATTTTGGATTTCCCCCCTCATAGTCTGTAAAGGCTAAAGTAAGCAGTCTTTTGTTAAACAGAATTATTATACTGCATTGTCATGACTGAATGTGTGTGTTGTGTGCATTTTGCTTTGGACCATTTTTGGCTGTGTGAAATCTGACAGTGCAGCCAGTATAAAGGGACCTTGTAAACACAGGGAAATGACTTCATTCTGTTACGGTGTACTGCGACTTACCCCACAACACTTTTAGCATGGTCTAAGAAACCCACAGACGTTCTCTGCAGGTCTGGCTATTTTGGTAATAACAAGACACATGAATGATCAATGTGCATTAGATATATGAGTGTTAAACCATTTCCCACTGTAAAAAACAATGTTGGCCAATATTTAAGTTGTAGCTTACTGTGCTTTGGTTTAAAAGTTTTAAATGAATTAATGAGTGTGCAATTATAAAGCAAGATCACAAAGATTTAACACCTCAAAGCAAGTCAAAACAGCGTGTCTAGGTATATTTAGTTTTTAGCAGACTCTTCAAAAAACTCAGTAATGACTGAATTTATGTTAGTTGGTAAGAGCATGTTGAATTTTCACCTGATTATACTCTATGTAGTTTGACAGATAAGATAACCATATGTTTCTATATGTTCAAGCAGTGTGTGGCAACAAAGCATGTAAGTAGGCATAAGTGGTAACTGATTCTTTTAAAGTTACTGTATACTTCCCATACTGTAAGCAACTTTATTTATTTACTTATAGTAGCTTGACCACCGCTACACATCTGAAAACACTTAAACAAGCTGTAGTGTTTAGCTACATTCAAGCTTCAAATGAATCTCCCATTTAGAGCCTTTCTCAGAGACATGTTTTGAGCTTACTAATGGTCGTAGTCTTCTGATGTTTGCAGGCAACACAGTAAAAACATTGGCTTATAACTCATTTGAGACAGGATCCAACTTTTTCAAGGTTATGCTTGCGTGCTTAAAAACAACTGCAAAGCAGCATGATGTTCTGAGAGCAGCGGACACGGCTGAAAATCTGCTTTAGTGATCTTACCAAAAGCAACTTGATGTAAATTGTATCAGTCCCTTATGTATTCAGGATATCCTGCAAAGTAAAACATCTATGTTGTGTAAAAACAAATTTCCCGTTTTGTGTCTAGTGTAATTTGAGTAGATAGGTAGAACCGCTCTTCTGAAATAGAGCAGACCCAGATAACTCCACATGAGTCCTCGAAGCTGATAGTGTTGCCAAATGAGACACATGTTCTCTCTCCTTACAGAGCAAGCCGCTGGAGTTTACCACCGCGAATCTCGCAAAGGAAGATATCAGCTGACATACAGGGAAGCCAAGGCTGTGTGCAAGTTTGAGGGGGGTTCCCTTGCTACATATGATCAACTGGAGGCTGCTCGCCAGATTGGTTTGTATCACACTTACAAAACTCAGTAAGATCAGATGCCAAAAGAAATAGTAATGGGTCAGGCCTACAGTGTAAGTGTTGAAAGCCGAACAAGTCATGTAACTTGGATCAAACTGAATAGGCTTTTTATAACAATAAACAATCAGCAAGCAGAATCATAATCAACATTTTCACAGATAAATTAAATATTTGCACACATCTTATAAACAATATTATAAACCATCTTCAGTGCCACCCAACGTTGTGTTTGAACTGTAAGTCATTGTCATGTGTTGCCTGAGCAGGAACACCTGTTTTCTTGTAAAATTACTCCTTTCATTGAAGTAAGAGTAAATGTGTTCCAGACATGGGCTGTGATGTATAATAACAACATTTTGTGGTTACTTCAGGCTTTCTTTTTATCATCTCTGTTTGCAGACTTCAAATGCTGCCCATGGCTCCTCAGAGCACAAGAGCCCTTTATTCATTATCCTTCAATTATTAGTTTTTGGGGGATTTTCCATGGAGATTTTTTTAGTCTTAGTTTGTGAATTACTGCAGATACAAACTAAATGTGAACACTAAAAAAAAAAGAAAAGAAAGAAATTAACTACTTTTCAGAATTAATTAACCAACAGACTTAACATTACTTATATCTGTATAATTATAATGTATGATTTTTAAACATTTTTAAACAATTCGTAATTAATTGCATTTTTGATCAATTATTTATGTCAAATGTTGATTCATAATAACAGATGTTGCACTATCACAGCATTTGTCGTTCTCCCCAAGGGTTCCATGTGTGTGCAGCTGGATGGTTTGACAAAGGACGTGTGGGTTATCCGATTGTTAAAGCTGGCGCCAACTGTGGTTTCGGAAAGATTGGAATAATTGATTATGGATATCGGATCAACAAAAGTGAGAAATGGGATGTCTACTGCTACAATCCTGGGGGTGAGTTGGAGTAATAGCAGTTTGGCAATCTTGGGTGGATATTATTCCTCCGCTGAAAGATTTGGACAAAGGACTAGCTTCACAAATCTTAGGTTTGTAACATTTTCTTTGAAAGCTCTCCAGAGTGAGTTGACTGAAACAAAGGAAGTGCGTAAATTATAAATCTCCATAGGTTAAAGACAATGACATTATTTCATAAATCAGGCACTCCATGATCTCTAAACTTGGGTGGAATGACTTGGTCTTGACAAAGGCAACCATGACTAAATGTTGGAGGAAAGTGCGTCAGATGTTTTATTACGCACAAAGACAGTAAACGCAGGACATTATTCATTAAGTTGCATGTTGGAAGAATGTCTTCTAAAATAAAACAAGCAGGGAACAAATACATTATACATTTCTTGGAAAATTCCTACTTGTTTTCTTTGACTCTTTTCTCTTGTATGAATATGGATGAGCCTAAAGAAAAATGTTTCACACCGTGAATAATCTAAATGAAGCCCCATGAAAGTTTTACAAGGTGTGGTAATGCATTACCAGAGACCCACTGAGTCTGTGACTGACGCTTTCCCCTGATTTATAATGAGCTAGTGAAAGAAATTCTCCCTATAGAGAACCTGACTCACAGTGATCTCAAAAAGATGGCAGAACTCCAGCTTTCAGGTTGAGATGTCCTGTGAGAGATGTCAGTGTGAAAAAAAATTTGTATTAAAATTTTGTTTTATGTCTTACTTTTAATAGATATTATAAGATCAACACACTTAAAAAAGTTTGAATATTAGTTTCACAAAGCATTGCTTCAAAGTTTAATTGTGATATCGGATTAGATAGATGTTCAGTGCAATATAGTGCAAAGAGGGTGGGGTGTCCTTTTTAATAATAAAAAAATTATAGTGTAATTTTAGTTTTCTATATAGTGTCTGGTAAGACCACTCTAGTTCATTGAAGGCAGGGCACCAGATGTGTGTGTCACTGAGCACCCACTCAAACCACAGACAGAGTTTGGATTTGTCATTGTCTGCATAAGCATAAGTCATAAATTCCTTTTTATATGTCTGATAGTCTCTTCCACATGAAGACATACTTCATTCAAGCTAATGAAACTGACCCCTAGAGTTTATTGATTTTTATGCATGCATTAATTTGTACACCTTTGGTATTGTCTTTCCAGCAAAGGAGTGTGGAGGTGTGCACACAGATCAAGAGAAGGTTATAGATTCTCCTGGTTATCCAGAGGACTACCAAGATGAGCAGATTTGCTACTGGCACATTCGTGTGCGCTACGGCCAACGAATCCGCCTGCACTTCCTAGACCTCGACATTGAGGAAGACACAGATTGTCTCAGTGATTACCTGGAGATCTATGACAGCTATGATGATGTTTCAGGCTTTGCTGGAAGGTGATTTTTTTTCTTTTGTTCACAATTGAATGTTATATTACATTTTTTATTGCTGCTGAGAGTTCTGACATTGCTTAAATTAGCTTAAAAAATGATTAAATAAATCTGTGTGCTCTGGATAGATACTGTGGGGGTGAACTTCCAGAGGACTTCATAAGTACAGGTATGTTGTTGCATCAATTTAAAGGTCTTTTTTTCATGAAAAATATTGTTCCAAACCTGTAAGTCCTTCGTTCATCAGTGCAAATTAGGATATTTTTCAAGGAATTCTGAGAGCTGTCCGACCCTCCCATACGCAGCAATGATCCTAACAAGATCAAGGCTCAGTGATGTCTCCATGTGACATCAGAGGTTGCAAAGCTGCAAGAATACGTTTGTGCGCAAAACTGCCTCAAAATAACTTTAAATAACTTTTTAAATAACTTTTCAATTCATCTCTTCGGGATCATCCTGGCACCATTTTGGGGAGTATCAACAACGTATGTTGGTTTATACGTTGTTAACATTGTTAACGCTTTGATCTCAGCGTAAACAGCATATCCGCGCGGTGCAGCGGACACATGTTGGTTATGTTCAGTGGATACTCTCCAAAGCTCTCAGAATTCAACGAAAGTATCTTAATTTGTTCCACCAACTGCTCCCGAGAGACACAGCACTGGCTGGCCACTGCTCCGGGTGTGTGTGCATGGTTGATCACTTCTCACTGCTTTGTGTGTGCACATTAAATGCAGAGCACAAATTCCATTCCAACACCACTCCAATTTTACTTAATCACACAAAAATGTATGGATTTGCTACAGGAGGACTTTATTCACCCCCTGAGCCATCCGAGGGACATTTTATTACAAATACACACACGTTATTTCACGTCTTTCGAAGCGTAAATGCTATCACCCATTTCAGTGCTGGCTCTAACCAATTTGGCGCCCTAGGCAAGATTTTTGGTGACGCCCCGTTGCATCGTAGTTAATTATACTGCTATTGTACATACACTCATAAAAAACTTAATAGTATGTCTTGTACACTATTTTATTTAAATAAAGCAATTGCATATTCAAAATACTTAAAATGATTCAAAGAAAAAAGTTCAAAAATATTAACTGAAAATATTGTGACGTCTGGCTGTGGCTCGTTAGGATGTGGACGAATTAAAGCTAAGCTATTTTATTATACTTTCCCTGACTATTTGCCTATAGGGAACTAGCAGCTGCACGTGCATTTACTTGAGCATAAAACATAAATAGCACACAAGCTTTAATACATGCATGTTGAATAGGCGGCAATTTCAACAGCTCACTCCCCATACACACCTCTCTCCATGACGATAACTGTTAAACTTTTATATAACAGGGCTACAAATGAACCAAACCCACTCAAACTAACTTGAACATAACACACACAACATCACTAATACAAAAACCGGCTGCCAGCGCTGACTGGTCGATGGTCACATCTTTTTTTTCTTCTTATCAGTGCAAAAGACACTAAAAAACTCTGTTGACTTTGGTCACACAAATAAATGTTATACACCTTTCGAATCTCATAGGTGTCTACTTTTTTGAGTACACTCTCAGTATAAACGAAAGTGTGTGCTTTTTCAAAATAAGGAAAATAAACAGTGTGCATGTTTTTTCTTTGCTCTCTCCATGACTGTTTTTAGAAACGCATCACTAAAATGAACTGAAACTCCGCGAAAACATGACACAGACATGAGACACATGTCTATAGAAAATGCAAGTCTTCACCAATTGCAATCACCAATCGGAAAAACAGCAAAATAATATAATTAACATCATCTTTACCATAACATTACACCTGTCTTTGTCGCGTTTTTCTTCCTTTTCTTTCTTCCTTTTCCTCTTTTCTTTTTTCCTCCCCTAGGCACCAGACAGTTTGGGGTGTTTTGACATGCTGAACTTGTTGATTCATCAAAATATGAGCACCGTGTAACGTTAAAGTCTGATTATTCAGAAGAGGGTGGAGGGGCATTTAGGCAATTTGGCTATATTATTATTGCAACTACTACTTAGTAGGCTTTGCTATGCAGTTAAATTATTATGGGCATATTCCTTTCTGAAGTCATAATACCAACTAGTTTTAAGTGGAAGTGACACTTTTTTTCTTCCTCCATTTCTGGCGCCCCCTAGATGTACAGTGCCCTTAGCATTTGCCTACACTGCCTATGCCACGGGCCGGCCCTGACCCATTTAAATCCTTTCAAAGGCTTGGAGGGGTCTGGACAATTGTTTTTATAACTCCCATTGGATTCGTCTGAAAGAAGAAAGTCCCATACACCTAGGAGTAAAAGACAGGATAATTTTTTGGTTTTGTGTGAACTATTCCTTTAAATCTTTTTCAGAAAATCTCTCTCTCTGTTTCTACATTATCTCTTGCACAGGAAACGTCATGACCCTTAAGTTCCTTACTGATTCCTCGGTGACGGGTGGAGGTTTTCAGCTGCAGTACATCGCTGTGAACTCCTCTCAGCTCTTTGACAATCAGACTGATGCCTTCTCTTGACCAATGTTTAAAGCACCCAACCCACTTCTTTCCTACACCCAAACTGTGTGTTTTTTATATCTTTATTTTGTTACCAAGGGTGCAATATTAAGTTTATAGGCCTGTAAACATTTACAAAATAAACTCACAAAAGTGTTTACATTGTAGTTACATTACACTGTAGTTTACTACACTTGGCTATTAATGTCCAACTGTGCATTTAATGTTTTAGTGTTTTAATGTACACACAAGAAATAAGCTATAAGATTATAGAAACACAAGTATACTTAATGCTAAAAGATGTTGTGTGTACATTCTTTAAATCTCAGAACTCATATGAAACATGTCATAATACTAATACTAACCAATAAAATAAAACAAAACCCAAAAACAATCAGAATTCGTTAATTCAATTTTTTTTTACCACTGCATTGAAAAAAATTACAAAAGATTCTGAATCCAAGAGATTTGAACTGTTTTATACAACTATTCAGAGTAAAAAAAAGTTCTGCTTGTTACAGCTATGCATTTCTATCAGGTCTAGCCTTTTATTTACAAAAGCTCTGCAGTCCTTGGTCTTGAGCTGCAATGATATAGGCATAGTCCCTTAAACGTACATACTTTGTACATTAAACATTTTTGTTTTGTTTTGTTTTACAGCAAAGCAATTTCTGTTTATTATTTATTTTTTTTGTACTGTTAAGTGGTGGCAACAATTATTGAAACACTTGTATTTTCACCAGTTAAACTTATTTTAAGCCAGTTATTTTATATTTTGTAGTGTGTGAGTAGGAAATATTAGTTTATATTTTCAAACATTCATTTTGCCATTAGGATTAGAGTAAAACTTTTGTTTGCACAAGGAGTCTGACAACAGCCAGTGCTCCACACAGAGATCTGATCTCTTTATTAAAAAACTGATGCTAAATCCAGAAGAAACCTACTTTGATCATTCCAGGTATATGGTAACATTTTGGCTTCATATAGTATATTTCCCTTATTCCATAATGGTATTTTTTATTTTTGAAACAAAAACAAAACAATTATTCATGAACAGAATATTGATTATTAACAACAAGTACTTTTTGTGCCAATTTTTGCTGCTTGGGTGGCAAATAACAAAAACTTTTGCTCAAAAACGTATGTGCTCTTAATGCTCCTCACCTCACAAAATAAGACAAAGAAATGTAATGTTGCTTTCAAATTGTTATTTAAATTTACTTGTCTATCGGGGTGGTATCAGGTTACAACAGCAAACGAGCTGTCATTGTCCTACATGCCTAGTTGGATGGTATTTTTTTCCTCCAATCTTGTTTTTTCGGTTTTCGGTTTGATTTTGGACAGAAATTAATACTTTTATTCAACAAGGATGCATTGAAATCATTAAAAGTGACAGTATATTTCTATTACAGATAAATGCTTTTGTAGCGTAAAATGTGTTAGCCTATCACACTAGCATAATTTTAGTATGGGCCAATAGATCAGAAGACAAGTACGGCTACTGGAGAGAAGAGGACAGCAGAACAGGTGAGTGAGCAATCAACTCAAGTCGTGTTTCTGATTCACTTTGGGGGTTTTTGTATTAGGAAAATGTTATTCTGACTTTCTTTTTCTCAGTTTGTGTAACTCAAATTGGTAAACTACTAATTATAGCACAGAAAATAAAAATATTCACTTGTTCATTGAATAAAAGAATAAAATGCTAAATATTAAACACAGTCAGATTTCTTGTAACACAATAAAATAATAAAATAGACAATGTTTCATTGTTTAAATTAACCATGAACAGAATGGATGAATTCAGAGAGTTGCTGATTCTTTTAGAAAAGTTTAGGATTACAGTCTTTCGTTGAGAATTCAAAAAGAAAAAAATAGTTCAGTTGTCCAAAATTCTTTCCATCAATCAATTTCTTACCTTCACAATCAATATATTTCAAGAGGTTAACTTATACCCTCCATGTGGTCAGTTCGCACAACTTTGTTTTATTTGTGGCCCCTTTAAATACAAGACAAGCATCCAATCTACGTCAGAGCGTCAAGAACGTCCAAAAATCTCTGTACAGCATCGTTGGCAGGGCGGCCAGGACGAATTTTGACGCTCTCGCCGGCGGCGGTTTGAACGCACAGTAACGATTAACTAAGCAAATTGCAATGTTTGAGGTGTTTTATAAGGTTCAATGTATTTCCTCCTTTTGACATAAAACTTCGATGACACCGCTTGCAGATGGGTGATGCAGTAGCGCTTGTCATCATCCTCAAAAACAAAATACTTCCATACGTGGCTCTTTCCTCCTTTCTTTATAACGAGCAGATGCAGAGCCGCCTCATCAGTAGCCATCGCCATCTCTCTGTGCTTTTATGAAGAAGATGCAACTGCGCAGTGTGCACCTTTCGGGTGGCGCAGCAAGAACCGGGTTGACCCGTTGCTCGGTACTAACTGTTACCGGTATTTCAGAAAACCTGGTACCGTAACATTTCAAATTTTTTAGTACCGTCTTGGTACCGAAGTACCGGGTCTTTTGACAACACTAGTTATGGGTTTAATAATTCACGGTTACACACTTCAGTTTGCGAAACGGCCGCCGCCTTTCAACAGCGTCGTTCATACTTCAGTAGTGAGCCGCACCGCTCAGGTGCTGCGCGCCGAAGTGAAAGCGCTGCTCTTAAAGGGGGTGATTTAGATCGTTTCCCCCTTAGAAAGAGAAAAAGGGTATTACAGCCGCTATTTCCTGGTCCTCAAGCGAGACGGCGTTCTGAGACCTATACTCTCATGAAACGGCACTTCAGACTGTTAACTAAAAATATCCTCTCGCAAATTCACATAGGGGACTGCAGGCACGTGCACACATAGACATCAAAGGGGGCTTGAGCACCTGCCCTTTTTGTTCCTGGAGAGAAAGTGCCCTTTTTTCTGGGGTGCTTTTTTTTTTTTTTTGTAAAATAATATATATTCCTGTTTGCGCACAGCTTCCCTGTCAAACAAATATATTT
>JAUMHP010000301.1:1528875-1541980 GCA_032361065.1 Enteromius trimaculatus
TAAAAAAGCTAAAAATATTGAAAACTACAATAGTATAAATTAACACTGATTTATTCAAAGCACAAGGAAACTATTCAACTATTCAAACTATTCATTTTTTTCTGTCTACTACACAAAGAAAAGCCTAGATGTACTGCAAATGCCACAAGCTAAATTACACACAAGGTTTTTGCAAAGACTGAGCGAGGGAAAACCCTTAGTCTTTGGGTTTAGTGGTGCGTAGTACAAACCAGGGTTTGAATGACAGGACGTGACCAGTTCATCTCTATCTTGTGGGCTCCTCAACATGCTGTTAATGACAGTCTGACCCTCGATTGCACAGATACATGGCAGCTGACAGCAGAATCTGATCCCCGGGTAAGACTGAGCTTTCACTTGACAGACTAATGGAAGCTCTCTCGTAGCCAGAGAGGGAGCCTCAATGATATCTTGAGGAGCTGAGGGCCACATCAAAGACAACAATCCTGCCTGTGATCTGCTAGTGTCCTCCAGTTCTACATGAGAGCAGAGATGAGTGACGGCTGAGGTAAGAAGAGAGGAGGGGCTTCCCTGTGAGAAATTACATTATGGAGGAGGAGATGCAGATGACAACATGTAGGGGAAGGTTCTGATCACAATAGATTCAGTTGGACCTGTGCCATCAAAACAAAGCGTTGCTGAGAATATATTGTCGGTCCCTAGGAGTCACGTCAGCAGATTTGTGTTTATACGTAAAATATATATTTTATTGGTCCAGTTCTGTGAATAACCACACAACAGCTGTGTAACCACTACACAGTTATAAACCAACTGCTTTCAAAAACAGGTGCTATGCCATCTTGAAAAGTCAGGAACAAGAATGTATCTTGAACTGTGTTTTCTTATAATGTGGTCACCTTAACTGGAGAATATATCTTATGTTCATTAAAATCATGTATAAAGAAGAGACCGGGGCAAGTTGTCACTATTGTTACATGGTTTAAAAAGTGGAAATTCACAACTGGAAAGATGAGCTTTTAATAAAACTTGGCCTGGCTGCAAACTGACTAAACGAATAAGTAAGTAAACAGAATATGATGTTTCAACTTTAATTAATTTCGACTTTAATTATGTTTCAATTTTAATTAACTTTTCGCATTTGCATCATCCGGATGACTTTTGTTGATGAATGGGTTTTATTTATTTATTTTTTAAGAAATGCTTATAAAAGTAATCATTTAGAAGGCAACCAAACTAAAATTCCAGGTATTTTTTGATTTTGCTTAAATAACTATACGGGACAAGGGTATTTGTTATAATGATTTTATAAATAATTTTATAAATACATTATGTAACATTATGTATTGTATGCATTTCTAATGACTATTTTTTTTCATAATTTAGTTATTGATCAAATAGGAAGAAATAATAATTAACTTGCCTTTCAATTTGATTTTAAATCCAGTGTCAACATGAACATATCCCAACGTGCTTCTGTGAACTGCATTTACTTTTTTGTAGCCAAGACTAAGAGGTGTGTCAAAAAAGCATGTTATAAAATAACATCATGCTGACTGTTATATTCAGTATAATAAAACGTGTGACAACTAGCCCCGGTGTGCCCCGTCTGAAGCTGTGAATGAAAACGAACTCAAACTGTGAAGAACTAAAAGATTTAAACATCACGTAAAAGTGTCTAAAACTAATAAATGAGTCATCCTGTGTTGGCGGTTCGTTAATGACTTTGGTTTTGTCCCATAGAAGTTTTATGTCAAACTTAAAGAGCTCAAAGCATACTCACCGTCGACGTGTGTGACTTCATTCACATGTACAGAAATAAAACCACATCTCCTTGTATAAAGTGAAGGTCACCCGCATCCCGACGCGGGACTAGCCCTCGCTACGCCCACAATCAACTACAAACGAGCGCGTGGAGCTTTTTCGCGTCTCACTGCCCTCACAAACGCCGTCTCTGATTGGTCGCCTGGTCCAGAGGTTAGGATTCATCTTCTTCTTTCTTCTGAGTCGAATCTTTTAGTGAATCAGTTGAACCAATTCATCAACCTAATAAAAACCTAATAAAAAAGAATAAAAACGCAATAGAAAGTAATTTACATGCTACATATAGATATATTAGAACATTTTAGACCATACTGTAATATGCTCACTGGGAAGTCAGGATAACTCAACGACTCGAGTAAAAATTATAATCAATTTATCTACGGTTCTTTTACACAAACTGTTCAAATGAATCGATTCGCGGAAAATGTATAGGTATTGCTTTTCTACTGTTGTCACCCCTCAAAACTATCCTCACAAACATAGTGTTTTGTAATGTTGTGGTGTTATTCCTTAAAGCAAATTACAGCAAAGAAAATCGTGTTTGCCAAGAAAAGACAAAAATACTTCTAGATACATTTAGTTAACTTTTTTTTTATTCCACATCAACATCTGAGAAATACTAAATAAAAGCGTCACACTATGTAAAAAAACCCTGTTGTCCATAACAGATGTGCTTTATCTTGTAACAAACATTAGAGACCTTTCATATCCTTTGTTGTGGCACTTCCTTCACATACAAAACAACCGAATCAGTTGAAGTGTATTCCATGTTCTTTAATTTCTCATTTTCAAAAGCTTCATACACTGCTGAGGTAAAGTTATAGCACATTTCAGAAACTTTAGAAACACTAATGAGCAAGACAAAATTGATGAGGTCTCTGTGCGCAGTACAGTAACTCACCACAATACAGCTGTACATAGAAAAACATAGCATAAGGACATACAAAAACACCAGACCTTGTTAGGCTATGGGGTTTGTATATTTTACATTTGATGATATTTTAAATAGGAAAAACTGAAGGAAGCATTTTTGGATAGGACAGGTTCTCAAATAGAAACAAAGATGAATTGCATTTGTGTTTTTCTTCATCAGTTCACAACATCCAACAAGAAAGTTGCAAGAAAGTGCTCACATATACTTATCATCAGTTGGTCAGTTTTTAGAGTAAACCGAGTAAGAATTAGTTTTCACCATATTAACATTTTCATGTACTAATCACTTTGTTGATAAAACAATGCTGAACATACAGACATACCAGAGACAACTAACACCAGTTAGTAGGCAACTTTTTTTGCATTAGCACAAGATTGTAAATAGCTATGGCATGATAGCATGGTTTACCTAATGAAATAATATTTGTCTGTGATATTTTTTCCTTAGAGTTGAATTTTTTAAAGAGATATTGGTCTCAAGAATAAAAATCAATTATACAAAACTAGGCAAAATTAAATAATGCAGTAAAATCCAGCACACAAATGGCAAATAAACAATCAACTGTAACATCTCTCCATTTTTGACATTGGCTTTCTCTAAATTACTGCCTAATGTACCAGACCAGTTAAAGTAACAGCCAATATAAGACAGGGTTTGCTCCAGAGCACCTTATGGTAAAATTTGATATTTTTCAAAGCACCCATATTCTGTATAAAACCATGTACACAAGATGGCTTGGATCTAATGAGAGGAACTTAAAAATAAGACAACATGTAAATGATATAAACCTGATTTCAATATGTATGTATATAAAAATAAATAAATAAATATAAAAATGAACATCTAGTAATAGCACTGATACAAAACGACTCGAGGCAGAAAGAGGCCAAGAAAAAAGGTTAAATGAAATAGCACTTTTAACACTTTAAGATTCAATATCCGCAGTCTTAGTTTGCAGGTCTGGGTTTGGTTATTCAAAGATCAGTCCACAAATCTACACTTAAACAGGATGAATGTAAGGAGGTCATGATAAGGACAGGAAATGAACGTGAAAAGGCTTAGTATAAGATGACAGTAGTTCTTTTCCCCCCTCACTGAATAGAAAGGGCTGCATTGGAAAAAGACGTCTTCTTGTTGCCACACATCGCTGGAATGGAAAGAATGTGCAGACTGGTATCGGACCGGTCATTTTTTGTCCCCTGTTGGAAGTGTAAAAAGTTAGAAACACTGTTTGGAAAAAAAAAAAACCTGTCAAAAAAAATATTATCAAGAAACACTGAACAACATTACTGACCAACAGCTTTTCTTATCACCCAAACATGAAGAATGTTATTTTCATGGCTGGGTGAATGAAAGTGACCTACCCTGAAATAGATCCATAAACTTTGACAACATTTCAGCGAATGCCAGATGGCACTAGACACTGTCCACAGTTCACAGACTTTCCCAAGCATTCGGGCACAAGTCTTTTGTAGCTATTATTACCACGTTGCTCCATCTTTGTCAAATAGTTGGCACAGTAGCTAATGTTCCACCACAACTTTCTATTATTTGTGCTTCCCAGATGCATCACATGCTGAAAACCTAATTGGCAGCATTTTTCAGCACTGACCGATTCATCTCAACATTAAGCTAAACAAACTCACACCAGCTCCAGTGTGGAATTAAGAAAAACCCATGCATCTGAAGCAACATGACATGACTCCATGACATTTAGTAAAAATCTACTTTTTAAAACTTATGGTTTACTTGGAAAAAAATTCAGGTTGTGGTATATTTGTCTTTTTGCTATGAAATCTTTACCGACTTTGTAATGTAAATGTTACTTCTTTATTGTTAGTCATATTGAAGCAACTTAGGTTGACTTGATTATATATACCTAATTTTATTTATTTATTTCATTTTAATTATGTTAAAATGTAAGTGTGTGAAATATGACATCAAGCTTTTAAGGAACCTTTTATATACATTTCTCAATCATCATTTTATGGCATTGGATTATACATAATAAACCCAACTATCTCAAATCTTTAATCATGTAATATTGACAATATCATCATACTAAGACATATTACTGGTAGATGTAGAGTGACAATTGATAATTAATTGCATTTTATATAAGTAGTCTGCTATACTGCATTAGTCTACTAATTGCATATTTTGCTAATTTGAGCCATAAAAACCTGATGCATCAAATTTGATACTTATAAAATCAGTCTGCTATTTTACCTACCAGTTGTTACAGGGATAAAATGAAGCAGTACATACAGTTGTAGCAGAAAGGCACTAAGTCAAACGTACATGGAGAGTTTTTCACTTTCTCATGTGATGGTACTGCTGCTGCGGTGGGCGCTGGTGGAGTCGTCGCGGGCTTGAGACGCCTCCTCTGATACTGTGGCCCGGTAAGGCAGAAGCAGCTGGGTGATGATGTCCAGCACGAATAGGCTTAGCTGTAAGAGACAGTGTAGTTTAAATTGAAACATATATATATATATATATATTAAATTACTTAAATGAGTATATACATATATACATACAGTAAATGGAACATGCATAAAGTATGGGAGACATGCAGCAGTACATGATAATGTTTGGGATTCAGGTCACCAGAAACAAGGTATTACTGAGTATGTGCTGCCCTCTACTGGATATAATGTAACATTGAGATCTAAAGATGAAGCAGCACTGACCGATCTGTGCGGTGTGTTTCATCTTGGCCTGGTTCTTGGCTTGGATGACCTCCTTGATGCGGTCCACCTCCTGCTGGTACTTCTTACGGTCTCTCATGGCGCTTTCTTTGGCCTCTCTCAGAGCAGACTCCAGGATCTTCACACGCTCAGCAGTTGCACGTAGGCGCTTCTCCAGTTTGGGCAGCTCACATCTTAGGTCGGCATTATCACTCACCAGCTATGACAATTACAGAATATATATATATACATTATTTCTATTACTACTGTATGTTATAGTTTATAATATTTGTTAAAAAAAAAACAAATCCTACAAACCTGCTTGTGGACTTTAGTGAGCTGCTCCAGGTTGTTCTCAAGGAAAATGATTTTCTGTTTTTGTGCCAGACTTCCACCTGATTCATCAGTGTCCAACTCTACGCTCTATAAAACAGAAATGTATTTTGTTTTTCACAGTGGTCTGTTACACTGTATTTATTGAAATAATTTTAAAGGAAGTTTAACAGGTAAAAATGGTATAACTAGTACTGCAGACATCACCATACTTCCTCAGCTGAGAACCAAGTACATTAAGAAAAAATATTTTGCATTACAAATTTTCTAACAAATTGTTTGAATATTTAAATATGCATTTTCAAATTAAAAGTAGATTTTATTTGCATAATAGTCTAGAACTGAAATCTAAACCCTGGGTAAAACTAGGTTCAATCCTTGTTGACATATTAGAGTTAATGTTTTTAAGTTCATGTAATTTTACACGATTTATAAAACATTATATTCCTAGATGCATGTATCATTTTTCTTGCTGTTGAAGGTTTTTTTTTTTACTGATTTAAGGATGAATAAAAATAGCTAAAATGTAAAAAAAAAACAAAAAAAAAAACCTTAAGCTCTATAAAAACTAATATGTCAAACAAATAAAAGAGGAATTTTATTTAGAAATTAGATAATAATGTAGATTCTTGGCTCAGAGCATGCAAAACAAAACGTGAGAAAACTGTGTTAAAATTAATATCTATAGATGCACACAGACAGGGTGTTATAAAATAAACACTTAAATTTACAGTTTGGCTACGGTATGTTTTATCTACTAAAGAAGAATTTATGGAAGCAAAAACAGTGCTTTTCCATGTCTTGCTTTAACGGGCACATTGCCACTAAGAAAAGTAATACTGTACTGTAAAAAAGTATTTGTTTTTGGGTACTCACTCGTCCAATGCGATTGTTGATGTCCTGGATGAACAGGATACGCAGGCTGTGGAGAGACTGGAGCTCTTTGGCCTTGTAGAAAAGAACATGGCATGATCAGTGATCTAAAAACCCCGCAAACAAAAATAACAGCTTTACATGTTGAACAACTCAGAGCTGTCTCAGATGAAAGTATCTTGCTCTGACATATCTTAAAACATGTCATTGTCATTGTTCTGTGCACACCTGTAATATTTTCTAATATAGCATTTTTGTACAAGTTGCTTAAATATCTTAATTTAACAAATGCCTAGTCCTGGCTTCAGCTAAGCCCCGTTTGTGAAACCGGGCCTAGGACTGCCAGGTAAAGTAATTGTACTCACCACAGTTTCTTCCAGACCCTTGAGATCATCTTTAGCTTGCTCCCTCTTCTCATTCAACAAGCTGATTACAACAAAAGTGATGCCATGTGTTCAAAATATCTTATTACAACATTGTAGCTCTTAAAATCCATACTTGTCTTTTTTAGACATGACTTTTTAATATGAGCAGTTGACTCACAGAAGCTTCTGCAGCCTCTCGTCCTTCTTCTCTTCCTCTTGTTTCAGTTTTTCATAGTCAGACTTGAGCTGATTCTGTTCAAGCTGAAGAGCCTGGTTCACACTGACAGCAGGAAATTATTATATTTTTTATAAGTTCATTAATTTGGAGCAATGCCAGTTGAAAGCAGATGCATTAAATGTCTTAAAATAAATAACACATATTAATATACGATATAAAACAGTTACAGAACTGATTAGAAGTAACTTACTCTTTCAGCTCATCAAGGACCCTCTGTTTCTCTTCGATCTCATCTCGCAAACGTGAGAGCTGCTTCTGATGAGCCTCTCTGTGGCTTTCCATCTGCTGTTCAAGGGCTTTCTACATGCAGATGCATATGGGATTTATGTATCAATATAAAATAAAATATTTTCCTACCCTCTGCAGCAGATTTGGCCTTTCAGAGTACCTATATACCTTGAAATACTAAAAATAAAACACTTCCTTTAATCATAGTTTCTTATGCAGAGAAAGCTATATGTTAGTCATTTGTACGTTCATTTGCTGTAACGTTGCTCTTCTTTCTGTTCATGTTCATCACCTTCATCTCCTCAGCGTCCTGCATCCTGCTCATGTGTTCCTTTTCCTTATCCATGACTGACACCTCATGCATCTTTTCTGCATGGACCAAAAGATTTTTACATATATAGTAAAACCACTGTGAATGAAACATGCTTGTTTGAGCTTGAATATAATACCACGACTACAAAAAAAAATCACAAAGACCTTGCGCATTAAGTTTAGCAAGCTCCTCCGTCAATGAATCGTGGCTTTCCTCCAGCTGTCTCTTCTTCTGTTCCATGTTCTGCATGTAGTCGGTGAGGGACTTTATCTTTGCTTGATGCTAGACAGACAAAAACAAAATGCAAAAACAATGTTGAGATTACTAGGCTCGCAACTCTAATTGCAGGCAGGCTATAGGTTAGTATTCTTACTTTGCGGTTTCAAAACGAAAAGCGAACCTTGGATTGAATATTTTTATTAATCCAATATTGAGAAGAAGCTGAAATTGGGTAGGGGACAAATAGAGACATTCTAGAAAATGCACCATGCTAAAATCCCCCATATACAGTGTTCTGATCTAGAACCAGCACTAGAGGGCGCTGCTGTAAATCAATCAGTGTGAGTACCTGAGAGATCAGCAGCTGACAGGAAGCAAGCTCTTTCTCGTTAGCCTGCATTTTACGCATTGTGTCGGCCTGTGTGCTCTCAAGCTGTTTACTGCGGTTGACCAGAGACTTCACTTCTGACTTCATCTTACTTATGAAGAGCCGTGCCATGGTGAATTCCTCCTCCATGCCTCCGTTCATCTCTGTCATCTGAATAAAGAGAAATCAAATAAATGGTGTAATACTGTAACAATCATTTGATATTTGAATCTCATGTCATCAGTGACCGTACAGACAATCAGTTTTAATTTAAATACATGCTGTTTTATTTGTTTTAATGTATTATAGTTTCTACAAAAATAAGAAAAATGATAATATTGGTAAGAAATATTCCTTGTGCAGGAAATATTTAAAAATAAGCAGTCTTCAGTGTCACCTGATGCTTCAGAAATCATTCTAATATTTTCATATTAGTAACGATGCTGAAAATTCAGCCTTGTCATCAGAGTAAAAACATGATAAATTATATTTCAACATAATTCAAATATATGGAAACAGTTCCTTTAAATTAGATTAATATTTTACAATATTACTGTTTTTTTTATTGTATTTTTTATCACATTGTAAGCATAGGAGATGTCCTTTAAAGACATCTTTGAAAAAAAATCTTAACATCTCCAAACATTCGCAAGTTTTTTTAAAAAAAATCTTCACAAGTGAGAATACGTTTTTTACAATTTTATCTTTTGATAAGTGTATCCTTACTTTTTGGTCATTCAAGGCAATAACGCTGCCAATCTCATTGAGGTCTCGGAGCAAGAGACTGAGGATCTCTGCTGATCTCTTCTTATGATGTCCACTGAGCTCCTGCAGGGCAGACAGATCCCTCTCCACACCAGCCAGAGCTGCCTAAGAGATAACAGGACAAAATCAATGCACAAAGCTACATCACCATCACTCTTCATTCACATGAACTTTATTATTTTCTCCTCATTCTGCTTACACTCTTCTGCATAAGCTCCTCTGTGAGCTTTTGGTTTGTCTTGCTTTTATCCTCCACCTCATGGCTTTTCTGGTCGTAGTTCACTGCCAGCTCCTCTAAGGCCTGGAGCACCTCCTTCACCTCCTCTTTAGCTGCCTCGTTCTCATGCTGCAAACGGCCCAGATCTTCCTGGATCTTCTCATAATCCCGTCGGGTGGATGCCAGTAACTGTAATAATGCAGGATGGAGACGTCAGGCACGTATGTTAGTCAGCAGACTGTCTGGAGCTTTACTTAGCAGAAGTCTTACTTCTCTGTGGTTGTTATTAATATATACATAGCCTTTCAAAAATCTGTGGTCATTTTTTTATTTATTTTTTTCAAGAAATTAGTATTGTATTGTATTGTATGACACTGAAAATGGAGTAATGGCTGCTGGATCAGCTTTGTCATCAGGAAATACATTACTTTTTAAGATATATTCAAACTGAAAAAAGCAATTTTAAATTGTAATAATATTTTAAAATTGTCTTCTTTTTGTAAATGCAAAAAAACGCTTCTTTACTGAGCATAACTCATAAAATAAATAAATAAAGACGTTGATAAAATAAAAACAAAGCTTACTAACAACCTCTAACTCAGAGATAGCAAAACTGTCAGATTGTAGTAAAAACATATATTTTTAAGAAGAAACAGAATGTGATCATTGGAATGTTAAAAGAAAAAGACAATGACACAGAAATATCAGAATTTTTGAGTTTCAAAATAGATCCTGTGAACTGTTTCCATAGGAACAACGTTTATATTAAAACTTTCCCTTTTCACCTGTATAATTAGAAGTAATTTTGCTTTGTTGCCACTCTTTGTATCTGAATGGAATTCTGAAGTACAGGCAATGAAATTACAGAGCTAAATATCTAATAATCAGTTAAGTTTTAAAAACACAATCTATCGCAATGAAGGAATGCATAACAGCCAGTCAGTAATCAGCCTTATAAAACGGTTTCTTTCTCTGTCATGGCTCTGTCTTGTTTCAATTTTACATTGCAGACAAAAGCATCACGGGAAGGCGTGTGACATCATAAATTGGGGAGGGCATGAGTTTTCTGCTCTGCGTTGCTGCTCTTGAGCCAGACTCACCTCATCCTGATCCACCATCTGCTGCTTCAGGTCCTCTGCAAGCTGACTGTGCTGGTTGATGTCATCATCCTGTGGTTAAAGAGAGGAAGGTCTGAATTGTGAAGGTTGCACTTCCTGATGCACTTTTCTAACAGCGTGTGAGAGGTATTTATCACCTTGTCATCTAGTTGCTGATACAGGTCATTGATCAGGTCCTCATACTGGGTTTTCTCAGAATCAGAAAGAGGCTCAGGGGGCGGAGCTGACGTCTCAATTATGGGAGCAGCTTCAGAATTCTTTGTTTCTTTTTTGCTGTGCTGCTCATCAACAGGCACAGTCTCGCCTAAAGATAGAGCGGCATGTCAGTCCAACACAACTGCAGCAGTAAGTTGTTTTATTTATTTTTTTCTAAAAAAAAAATTATGCTGCTTTTTTGTAGTATGGAGTTATTTTTGTATAAAATAAAATAAAAGGAGCTGGGCTTTTAGGAAACAGTCCTGCAGACTTGATGATAAAGACAGATGAAAACGTCTGATTAGATGTGAAGGCTAAGGAGTCACTGAAACAGTTATTCTCTTGGCTTTGTAGCGCTGGGATGGGTGAAGCCAGCATCTTTGTGTTTTATGTGCAGGAGAGGTGGAGGGAGCTGATAACACAGACAAAGAAATAAAAACCTGTTCATGGGGATGCAGCAGAGAGAAAGTGATACTGACTGAATGAAAAACATATCAGGATTCATACAAGAGTGAAAAGGAAAGGAAATGCTTTGGACATGTAAGAGGCTGAACATGCATCAAAAATATTACAAAAAGAAAAGTCAATATATTAAGCTATACAGTGTTGACATACTTTGTAGCAAACATGCTTTCCCGTAACGACAGGCCTGTTTGTTCAGAGTCATTATGTGTGTTACAATCTGTGTAATTAGGTCTAATTGGTATTTATCATTGTCAATTTTTGTGAATTTCTGTCATCAGCACACACATGGTTTATATGAAGACCAATTTACATTTACATAACAAAATAATTAGATAAACAATTAAATAACTTCCTTTTCTCTTTGGAAATATTACTCAAAAACAGACATGGGCTCTGGCTTTAATATGTCTTATGCATAACAAGACATACATTGCTCCTTATCGTGGAGTCCAATTAAGAACTCAAATTGCAAAAAAAAACTGACTGGCCTCTGCAAATCTGACCCAGCAAACAAAAGGATACGCATCATCTCAACCATTACAGGATTTCCAGAGCAACTGCTTCAAACGTCAAGCATCATTTTAATGAAAATTTCCTCCTTAAAAACAATAGTCTATATAACTTAAAACTTACATATAATAACACAACTAATAAACGTAATAAATAATAATCTAGTTTTAATCAGTGCAATACTGTGATATGAAATTAGTATATTGTTTATAACATCTGTGTTTGTTCTCCATCTTCTCTCTTTACCTTTCCGCCATCGTTTGAGCTCGTTTTCTAGCCGCTGGATAATGATTTTCAGATTTCTGGTCTTCTCTTTCTCTTTCTCATATTTCTTCTTCCATTCCTCGGCTGTAAGCTCCATGTTAACAGAAACTGTGTTTTTGATGGTTTTGGCCCTGTGTGAAGAAAGGAAGGTGGATCTGTATATGCACTTATTTGTGTCATTTTTGTTTTAGCTTCACTCTATTCTTATTTCAGTCTTAGTTAAAGAAAAATCTTCTGGGCCGTAAAATGGCTTCACCTCTGGCCGAACATGAGTGTGGATTTGGTCTCAGCCTCATTATACACGGATGGAGAGCAGCAGATGACGATGGTTGTTCTGCAGTTCCCACCCAAAGAGTCCTGTAGGATCCTTGTCATTTTACTGTCTCTGTATGGCACATGGGTTTTCTGTAATGAGAAAGATAAGGCAAAACAATAAATAATGTATGAAGCAAATATTACTTTGTACCATGTGAGGAATAGATTATGAATACAAGATGAGTGGCATTTTAGTGAAAAGAGAGGACGATGAAGAAAAAGAAACCGTCCGGGTAGTTGAAATGGGTTGAGCACTTACAGTTCCTTCAGCCAGGGCTGAGATGACGTTCCCCAGAGCAGAGAGAGACTTATTGATATTTTTAGCCTCATCCAACACAGATCCTTCTGCTCCAGTTTTACTGACCTGTAACAGAGAAAGAGCCACAGAGAGGTCGAGAGTGAGTGTGGCGATATTATATTGTTGTCAAATCTATTTTGTAGTTTTATTATGACTAGGTCAGGCTTTTTTTTCAACAATAATTGCACAAAACATAATTATTGGTCATATAAAGTGGGATACAAAAGGCTGAGATAATACTGTAAGCATGACATTTTTAATCTCATGTACTGTAAACCCTGAAAATAAAGTTCTAGGATTTTGAGAGGAAGAAAACCAAATACAATATAAAGACAATATGGAGGGGGGGAAACACACACACACACACCCATGTTGGGTTTACATGTTTTATGGGGACATCCAATAGGCGTAATGCTGTTTCTACTGTACAGACTGTATGTGGTATTGTACTGACCCTACACCTAAACCTACTCCTTACAGGAAACTGTGTGCACTTTTAGATTTTCAAAAGACTTACCTCTGTGTGATTTATAAGCTTGTTTCCTCATGGGGACCTAAGAAATGTCCCCACAAGGTAAAAATTTACTGGTATTCCTATCTT
>JAUMHP010000301.1:1550328-1577071 GCA_032361065.1 Enteromius trimaculatus
CTAAACCGTATATCTGTGTATGTGTATACAATTATTATATTATTTTAATAACAACTAAATGCAAATGCTCATATGGACATTTCTGCACACTTCCCCTTTGAAACCAAAACAAAGGTCTCATGGTGAGTTCATTGTTTTCATGCCAAAGCTGGCGTCTCCTTAGTAACAGGCTGTAAACTCAAAACTGCTTCAGGCAAATGCGCAATGAAGACAAAGGACTGACCCTTAAAAGACAAGGACGTAAACACAGGAACTAATTTAACTTCATTTAACTCAAATATTTTCGTCCAGAGAAGTAACAAACTGCTTACACAGGTGAGTCAAGAAAACACTTCCTAGTCCCTTATTTAGTATTTATTGTTTAACGTCAAACTTTTTTTCTTGGGAGGTTATTTGCTGATTTATGTATTGTGATTGTGGGTTAGAGTTCGTGTTTTTAATGCAATAAAGCATTGCCATTTATTAATTTGTATTATCTACTAATATTTACTAGTACATTATACAGGAAGTCGTGGTAATCAATAACTTCAAAAGCAAACATACAATTTATTAAATATACGAAAATATCTTTAAAAATAGCTACATAAAATGTCATTGGACATCAAAAAGTCGAGATTATGCCTTTATCATAAACACAACCACATGGGGGCAACAAAGTACTTGTGCATGCTGTGAAAATGGAAGAAGACGTTCATTGCTGTTAGTGCATCAGAACTGCAGCTAATTTTCTGTGTTTGCGGATCTGCCAGAACACTGGAGTATGAGTAAACATGAAAGAAGCAGATTTGTGGAGCAACTGTTGAAGGAAGAGCTCGAGGCTGTGGCTCTGGGACTGGAGCAGGGGGTCTATGCCTGGGAAGAGATTGACCTGCCTCATGATTCACAGGGCTCCACTCCTCTTATCAGTGCCTGCAGGACGGGTCTTATGAGGGTACGATACCATCAAAACAGTGGAAACTATAGCAACCTTCTGTGTAGGAAAGCTAATGTAGTGTAACGGGGGTGTAATGTATTGATTAAAATAATAGCGGTAATGTTGCTTTCTACGACTACCTGTTCTCTTGATTGATTTGCTGCGTTATGCATTAAATAATTCGTTTTAAGAGTAGTAATATACAATCCACTGGGGGCTTTGAGTTGTTTGTATCGCTTCCTTTTTCGTTACGTTACATTGTTTCACCACTAGGCGGCGACAAGTGACTGTTTTGATAAGTGAGTAATTCCTCCACTCAACTCAACTCATTTATTCAAAGGAACGAAACTGTACGAAATCATTCACCATTATATAATGCACACTTTGAGGGACAGCCATTTGTAGCGGTGTCCCAACAGTGGACACTATCAAGTGCACTCATTCAATTCCTTGCTTATTCCAATGAGAGTCGCACCAAATAAATTCCATGTCTGTAGCACTCAATGTCTGAATTTGGTCACTTGTGAACCTGGACCACAAAACCAGTCATAATAAGGCTCAATGTTTTGAAACTGAGATTTCTAATTTGAAACTAAATAAGATTTCCATCGATGTGTTTTTTTTAGGATATATTTGGCTGAGAAACAATTATTTGAAAATTTGGAATCTGAGGGTGAGAAAAAAATATTGAGAAAATCGCCTTTAAAGATGTCCAAATGAAGTCCATTGCATTGGATATTGCTAATCAAAAATTGAGTTCTAACATACTTAGAGAAGCAAATTTATAAAATATCAAGGAACATGATCTTAATGTTTGATAGATTTTTGACATAACAGAAAAATGTATAATTATGATCATATAAATGTATTTTTGGCTATTGCTACAAATATACCCATGCTACTTATGACGAGTTATGTGGTCCAGGGTCACATTGTTTTATTTATTTTTTTTCTTCTTTTTAATCACTCATTCAGTGGACTATAATAGCGGAGTAATTGATCAATTGATTTTCAGCCTAAATTCAAAGCCCAATGGAATTCACTCAGAAGTTGCAACATATTTTTTTGCTGGCAAAAGTCTAACTGCTAACATTGTGTCTAAAATGTAGATTACTCAATACTAACGTATTATTCATTTTATTGTATAAAAGCAATATCACACTTGAAATCATAATGTTGGAACCCTCACTTGTTTGTTTTGCTTAAATATCATATACCTTTAAGCCTATCATTCACCTGTTTCATTATCATTTTAATAATATGGACACATTGCTTTTAAACATATTTTGAACACAGGTGATCCATTTCCTTCTAAAAAGAGGAGCCGATGCTACACTATGTAACAGTAGCGATCAGACAGCTCTTCATGTTAGTCAACCAGCACTCCAAGGAGAGCTGTTGATGGCTATGATCAGAGACGTACCCCATCAGAAGCAGCTCTCACTAGCAGCCTGGAGGGGAGACCTCCGCTGTCTACAGGACCTGATGGTGAGCAGCTCAGACTTCAACTTCCACTTGCCACTTGACTGTTTGAAATGCGATAACCTGAGGTTCACACAAAGCAGGCTAGACTCCGTAGGGAGTTCTCTGATGGATCAGTATTGGCCACCTGTCATGTGAGCGTGAGATATTTTTACACTCACTTCAGGCAGCAGTGGCTGGAGTAATTACAACAAAATAAAGCTTATGTTGTTTGTGTGTGTTTTTTTAGGCCAAGGCAGACTTGTTGGAGTTAAATAAACAGAACAGAGATGGACTGACCCCACTTATGCTGGCTGTAAGGGATGTGGATCTGTTTGAAGGACTGGAGACACCATGGGAATATCAACCTGTGGAAGTGGTGAAGGAACTTATGTCTTTTCCAGTGTAAGAAAACACATTTCAACTTTTGTCAACCACTTTTTGGACTTTTTTTGCAATGAAAACATTTGGAATATGTAGAATTGTGAACAGTAAAATGGAATTTAAGATGAGTGATGATAAATTGTAATATTTCCAGTGATATGGAGATCCTTGATGGAAGAGGTCATACAGCTCTGTGGTATGCTTCTCAGATTAAGAGCACTAAGAAGGAAGAACTCTTCCATATAATGGATCCTTCAATGCAAACAGGTAAAACGTTACATTTTCCATTTATTTTGCAGAGTTGAAGTAAGCTATTTTCTATGAAAGTGTGGTTAATAAATGTTAAATGTATTAAAAAATATTTTTATATTCATTAATCGTGGACTAGATCGGTATTGTGTGTGATCATTAAATATTTTATATGCAGTCAGTGTTTTCATTGAAGTTATTTGTCAAGCATAAGAATGTAGTGTAGTTTATAGACTTTATACCACTGTTTAAACAGCTTTATAAGAAAAAGCATTCATGTTCTCAATGTGATAACTTATTTTAGTATTTGTGTTGTATTTTGGAGAAACAATATTCACGTGTCTGGACGCATCCTATTGGCCGGTGAGTCCTCCTGTACCTCCCTGCTGCTCTCCTACACATGGCTGTTACACTCCAGAATCAGATGGGATGAAGGTCAGGTGCTCTCACACTTCTTACTCATCATATATAATAATCATGGCAGTCTGTCTTGCAGATATCCATTTCAACTGTGTGAACAAAAGCATTATGACCGCATAAACTAAGTCAAACAATAAATTAGGCTCAGTGGGATTGTAAATGCAAAGCCAATACAATGTAGTTGATCTGCTCTGAAATGTTTTGATTAAGCCCTTCGTGGCGTTTCATTTGGCTGCACCTTGGTCACAAGCATCACAGCTGGCTAATGAGGGTGTTATTGGATTGTATAGATGGCCTCCAGATGGTCAGTAGTCAACAGGTGAATTAGTCATGTGTGATTCCTTGAAAGGTTATTGTAAGGGACAGCCAGCCTTTTGTTTCTTGCTGCATACCAGCTGTGTCATCGATAACCTTTCCTTTACTGAACTTTTTTTTGCAGAAAGATTCAGCTGAGATTATAATGGCACGAAAGGATCATGCAGACATCCACCAAGGTCAGAGTCAGCAACTAGACTTGTTCAGTGCTTATCCTAGATGTCAGAATGCAGTGTCCGAGGTACACCTGCAGGATCATTCCAGAAGGACAGCGACTCTCAGTGTCCACTCAGCTTTCAAAAGCTTTGGCAGCCTTTTCCACTGCCCTCAAAACACACACACACACACACACAGAGCAGACTCAGACTCTCAGCCCATCCCTCAGAGAATACATGACAATAGGAGGGGGTGTGTCTGACTCTGCTTTTTGGGCTCCTCTGTTTCAAATGAGTCAGACTACACAGAGTCGTCCACAGAGAGCCTCTGACACTCACAGTTAAGGATTATGCAAGACTCACAGGAACTGTAGACATTTGGTTTCACTGAAGCTTGGGCTAATTTAGAGAGGACTGACTTTGTGAAAGGTACATTTTGTGTGTGTTATATATATATATATATATTTTAATTTACAAATTGTGTTTATATATGCACAGTTCTAAGGTTTGTGTCCTTTAGGATTTTGAAAATGTCAGTTTACAACTAAAAACAGCTGTTTTTTTACATTTTAAATTATTTTAAAATGTAATTTATTCCTGATTACAAAGTTGAATTTTAACATGTTAAATGTTTTATATAATTGTATCTACATACATTCTGGCATTTTAAAAATCATAAATGTATGTATATTTATTTATTTTTCACATTTCTCTCTCCTTCAGTAATATAAAAACTGACAGCACCTATATTTATGAGGACCATTTTACATGACCTTTTTCACTCAAGAGTGCATTCGGCTGTGTGTCTGCAGATAACAGGATTTGCTTTGAGGGCTGGATGGAGCCAAAGATAGACATCAGACAAGATGGCAGAGATGAGAGGACACGAAGCAGGTTAGCCAGCTGACCGCATATACACCCATTCATCACTTCCCCATCAAATTAAATTAGCATTCAGATAAACAAGAGAGACAACCACAAGTCAACAAATCAAACTTAAGCAACACCAACAGCAGCTGTGTAAACATAAAATGCACAGTCCTCGCAAATAATTTGCCTGCATGAAACCTCATGTCCATTCAGTGGCTCTCTCATTTCTACACAAAGACTGTATAGAGGAGTACAGTTACAGGATCAAGCCGTTGTCAGCATAAGACTGCGGTTCCAGGGTGTGCCATTATCCAGAGAGAGAAAGAGAGGAGAACTTGTCTAAGGAAGATTTAACTCTGCCTATACTGCTAAGAAACATTCAGCATGTAGAAAAACAAAATATAGTTCATTTGTAAATGCTGTGAAACAATATGTATATGCTAATGTAAATTAATTTTCCCTTAGTCGGACATCATCCTTGCCTAGTCTATGCAACAACAGAAAAGACTGGGGCAAAATAAGGTCTTTGCATCCATCGCTCTGTTTGACTTCTTCCTCAATACCCGTTGTCCCTGCTGCTGATGTCGCTCTGCTCAGTAAGTCAGTGCCAATGCTAATGGACCCTCTTCTTGATGCAAGTGTGCTGCTGCAAGCACGGACTAACATTCATAACAGTAAGTTTAAACAGTGATTTATTGTGAAAGAATTTGCCTGCATTTAAAAAATGACAGACAGACCATACAGAAATATGCTCATACATGCATTTCCTGTAATGTGGTTTGAAAGAACATCTACATCTAACATGCGAGAAGGAAGTAGTGCCAGTGTTGATCATTTTTGTTATCTAGACTCTGTTATTGGGTTAATCTGTGATCAAAAAGACATCTACTCATATTGCCAGTAGCTTGCATTGCAGTTGAAAAAACAGAATGGATTAAAAGAGAGTAAAGAACTCACCAACTTAGAGAGCATAATCCTGACAGAGCTACATTTACCCCAGAGACTTGCCTGTGGATAGCTTCCACAGATGTCTCCTCAACATAATCAGCCGTGTCTGAGAAGAATGAGTGCGGGAACTTAGGCTATTTTGTCATCATGAGACCATGTATTCAAGAAAACCTTCACTAATACTACAATTCATAAGGTACATTAGAGTAGAGGATTTACAGCAAGCTCAAGGGGTAGTTTTTAAGCAAACATATGTTGCCTACCTTGTGGTTGCTGCGTTGCCAAAAGTGAGACATATTTGCTTAGTTAAGGTACGGCTGGAGGTAACTCTAATGTCTGTGTGCAAAGTTGTCGAGAAGGTTGTTACATGAAAGTAAGGCTTTTGATTTTTGAATTAACTACAGGACTTGGTGGTGTTCACACAGGGGATGATGATAGCAGACTAAAGGTAGGTTTTTTATGCACATTTCAACAAATGCAAAAACTCATGCCTTTAATAACATTTTGAATGTTGTGCTGTGATTTCCAGACACTACCTACTCCATGTTCAAAGTCACCTAAACGTCTAGCTCCACTGGACGATATATACAGAAATGGCTCTGCACACTCAAGTTTTGAGCACCCGCTGCTCTTAAAACAAAGTAGCATCTTGCCCATCTCATCACAGTCCAGGAGAAGACTGGAAAGGATCTCCAGACCATCTTCCAGAAGATCCAGAGGCACCAGAGCAGGCAGTGAAGAGAGCAACTCCTGCAGCAGTAGTAGCCAAGAAGAAGATGAGACAGTGCCTCAAGATGCACACAAGATTCATGTGGGCTTAGATAAGTCAGCGAGTCTGAAACTGGGGACCTATTTGGATTTTCAGGACTTTTTCAGTTCAGTAATAAACAATACAACAAAAGATATAACTTCAGCCAACAAGAAAGGCTATATATCCATCAAATCATTGACCGTCAGGGAAGGCGAGGATAAAAAGTCTATTAAAACAGCTGAAAACTCAGATGAGTTTCAGAGGAAGTCCCCAACTATGAACTGCTGCTCCGTCTCTGAAGAACCCCAAAGCATAATCAGACAAAATCAACCTAGACAGAAGATAGACAGAGGATCCTGTTTTATTGCAGATGAGAAACATCTCACCACTGTAGATACTGGTGTAGTAGAACAAACTTCACATGAAAACAACAAACCAGTTAAGACAATCAAAAGAAATGATAGTAAAGGCAAAACATCTATTCAGACTAATCAGTCATTTAATGTACTGGCACACAGAAAACAAAATACTGTTAAAACCACAAGAAATAGAATAAATTCACCAATTCACTCTAAGGTGAAACTCAGAGAAAGTAAACCACCCAAACTAATTATTGCAGGAGAGTCTACCAACAAATATTTGCCGAGAGCACCTTGTAAAAAAACTGCACATGAAGCCCCAACAGCAAGGGGCATCTCTGAACCTTTTCAACACATGAATTTGAGTGATGACAAGAAAGTAAGCAGTAACAGCCAAAACCAACTTCAGAGAGATCTGAGAAGTGCAAAAGCATTCAAAAAGCCAGCAACAGGACCAGTGCCGCGAACAAGGTCTGCTGTGGATTATGTCACTTACAATGACATGTTTCTGAAGATCAGTCAGGGAGATGAAGGTCCAGTAATCTATGAAATGTTTGCAACTCCTTTTTACGAAAATCTTAGAGTAGACAGTTCTGCAGAGAGAACCAGACAGGTCCATACAGAACTTCAAGTTAAAAGACAAACCAATGGAAAACTGAGGGGCCAAAAAACAATGGAGGTTAACCGAAGGAAACAAGCTCAATCAGAAAGATCCAGTCGAGCTAAATGCAGGCAACTCAAGCAGAGGGATAATGTTGCCAAAGGGATAAAGAAAAACCCACCTTCTTCAGAGAATAAATGCCATGTTCTTGTAACTTCTGTTTGTGGAGCTGTCCAGCAGAATAAATCTGAAATGCACATCAAAGGAGATGGAAGGGAATTATCAAGCGCAGAGAGACAACGTACTTCCATACTATCAGTGATTGAGGAAGTACTTTCCAACACTGTATCCCAAACAAGTTTCATAAAGGAAATGCTACTTCAAGAAAAAACTACAATTGATGCAGATGCCAAAAGCGAACCTGAAATATCACATGATAACAAATTGCCATCACAGCCTCTTGTCAATACCTGGACAAGTGATGGAACAGTATCACCAGTGCACCATAGGTTACTAGATGAGGTTGGCGATGGACCTCTCACAGATGACCTGCTGAGATTTCTTGCAGAGGAGTTGATCTCACTTGAGAGAAGAGATGTTGAAACACTCAAGACTGAAAAGAACGATAGCACAGAGTTCAAACATAACGTGCCTGCAAGATTTCAAATTTTTTTAAATGAGGTAACATTCTAACATATTTCACTTGTACATCAACCAGCCCTGCTCCTTGAGAGTTACTTTCACCCAAATTCAGACTACAACCCACCTACTACTTCAATCTGTAATTTACAAAATAGTGATGTAAAAATAAGAGTAACCCTGAATGCCTTTTGTGTTTGACTGGGTTGGAGCTGAAATCTGCAGGATAGCTCTTCGGGAGCAGGGACTGCTACCCCTGCACTATTTCATGAACGTTACATTGAGTTTCTGTTGTCATTAGGGTTCATCCTCGGGTGAGCTGCATTACACTAATGGATCTTGCTCAGATGATGCCATCACATGGACAAAAGGAGAGGTTCTGGGTAAAGGAGCCTATGGAACAGTAAGCGTTTAAATGCAATAATTTTAAAGCACTCTTCTGAAAGCCCTTTCACGCATCCAGATTTTTCTGAGTTTGACGTGTCTTAATCCAAAATTTTAGTTTTGATCATATCTCTAAACTTAAACCAAACCTTACCCATGAGTAATGCCTAAAATCATATTTAATGACAGATGAGTGACACTGCTGAATAAGCACCAAACACTGATTGTAAACTTCACAAAAAACTATAAACTGGTTATCCAAATCTGATTGGGTAATCACTATATTGTTCCAGGGTCAACAAAGATGTCAAGATGAACTCAGCAAAATCAAGTTCTGCGGCACGTTCACACCAAGCATGATAAATATAAAGATACTGACGTTAACTATATTTGCGTCCACCCTAGCGAAATATGTCGTGTTCATTATAAGCTCAAGTGCATCTGCTGCTTTAAAATCTTGAGCTTGTGACAGCAGGATTAATTCTGATTGGTTGTCAATGTTTTTATCAGGTGGAAAACAAACATTCTGAAAAAGACTCTGACTATATAGTTTCTCTGTGCCTTTAACTTTATACCTTTAGCTTTAACAGAAGTAAAATTTGCAAAAAGTTTTCGAAGTAAAGCTTTTGTTTTAGATTTTATTTTATTACTATTCATAGGTGTATTGTGGGCTTACCAGTCAAGGTCAGCTGGTTGCAGTAAAACAAGTGATATTGGATTCTTCAACTTCAGAGATGGCGGAAAAAGAATATGAACGCCTGGAGAGAGAAGTGGACCTTCTTAAGACCCTTCATCACACTAACATTGTTGGTTTCTTGGGCACAGCTCTCTGTGAGAATACTGTAAGCATCTTCATGGAGTATGTTCCAGGTGGCTCCATCTCAAATATCTTGAGCCGGTTTGGACCCTTACCCGAGAAGGTCTTTGTTCTATACACACGGCAGATTCTGGAAGGTGTTGCCTATCTTCATGTTAACAGGGTCATCCATAGAGACCTCAAGGGGAACAACATTATGCTTATGTCCAACGGAGTGGTCAAGCTAATCGACTTTGGTTGTGCTTGCCGACTAAGCTGTCTTCAGACTTCAACTGGAAGTAAGAGTGACCTTCTGAAGTCTGTGCGTGGTACCCCATACTGGATGGCACCAGAGGTGATAAGCGAGACAGGTCATGGACGAAAATCAGACATCTGGAGCATTGGCTGCACGGTGTATGAAATGGCCACAGGAAAGCCACCCCTTGCTCACATGAACAAGATAGCAGCCCTCTTTTACATTGGGGCTCAAAAAGGTTTAATGCCATCTCTGACTGATGACTTCTCTACACACGCAAAGGGCTTTGTAAAGGCTTGCCTAACAAGGTAATTTACCTTTGCATAGAAATGAAATGTTTACACTGGTTATTTTGAGCTAATTTTATTTTCGATTTGTTGTATATCATTTATTAGTTTAGCACTGTCTACACTGGATGCAATAGTTTTTGTGTAGCATTGGGCTAGAACAACTAATTTCTGTCTACACTGGACACGACAAAGCAAAAAAGAATTTGAATTTTGTGTCCGCCGACCATAAATAGAACGAGGCATCATTTTACTGTCAGGGATTTGTCGTATTGCATCCAGTGCAGGCAGTGTCACTGATTAAATTGGGTTCTGTGGCATTTTGTTGCACTGCATCGCTCGTGTCCTGTGTAGACATGGTGTAAGTTCTCCACATATTAACCTTTGTTATGTAACAGTGGAACAATTTTCCTCTTTGCAGAGATCCAAAGCAACGACCTTCAGCAGAGGAACTGTTAAGACATCCATTCATCTCTCATCATAGCCAAGCCTGCAATAGGCCAAAGAACTGAAACGTAATTCACCAAATCAAAAAGTGACTTTTAAAAACAATGATATAAAGCAAACTGAAAATGTGAGTCAACATAATTTAACATGGAGAAAAATTTAATTAAATAACAGTGAAGATTTGGAAATAGTTATTTGACAGACGTGCCAATAAGTTCATAACGCAATAAATGATCACATAAAGACTGAGGTTAAGGTAGTGGAAACCGTGGAATTTATTATTAAATCTAAATAAAATTAGGAAAAGACAAAAAAAATAGTGCCAGGGTTTGCACTTGCCTTATCCAACTGCAATTCAGCGATCCAAAGTAAATGATGATTTGTACAATGCTGGCCTCATTTACCAATCTTCACACTAAAAATAATCAAAATTAAAAAATCTAAACCATTCATCCATATTCAGAAATAATGTTAAGGGCCTGTGAAAGCCCAATCTCTTTGGGTCAGCACTGTGATAATGAACTCAATCTTTTACCTACGTATGTTTCTAGTCATCTGTTACTGACTTACAGAGTTGCACAAATAGGCTACTGCTTCAAGCCAAGAAATATATAAAATGCACTTCACAGCGAAGGTTATGTAAACTTCATAGAACTATATGTTTTGAGGCACAGCCTTTGGCATCCAGCTTAAGGTCATCTTGAAGGTCAAAAAAGGTACAAATTGCATGGCCCCTGACAACATGCCAGGTAATTGGCAGGGTGTGGATTGCCTGCTAGTTCACCCTCTCCTGATAGCAACATGGAACCCCAGTTCTAGAGCACATCACTGGAAGGCTGCGCTAGAAATGCCAATGTGATAGATTCTAACACTGAGTCACAAAATCCCCCCTACCCCCATATACATATATGTATATATACATATATATATATATATATATATATACACATACATATATATATTTATATTTTACAAGTAGCTCCAAACCTGAGAAGTTATGGTACAGCTTTTAACATACCAGAATGTATGTAAATTATTCTTCACAATCTGTAAACAACTATCTCGTCCCTTTCATTATTAACATGCAGTTCACATAGAAGGTATCAGATGAGGGGAAAGGAAACAAAGAAACATTCAAGAAACTGAATTTAAATCTAGATTCTGCATTCCTTCTACAAACTTTAACAAATGAGAGGAGCATCAGTCACTTTAGAGGGTGCTTTCAGTCTTATAAATTTTCTTGTGTCAAAAACTTTCACTACTCATTACGGTTTTAGCATGAAAAGTTTTCTTTTTGTTTTACTAGTATTGCCCTGACATTCATATACTGGCTTACGCATTCATACAGACTGCTTGTGAGGGAACACTGAGGAAAGCAGCAGTTATACAGAGATGGCGAGACTGAACCGAACTGCCAGAAGATCGGGAAGCATTTTTATTTTCTTTCTTACTCTTCACATTCCGTTTTTTTTCCCTCATCCTAATAATGAAATCTATGTTTGATTTTTTTGTTTTTATATTTTATGCTCTTTCCAATTCAATTCAAGAGTCCATTCCTCGGGCACTTAACAGCAACAAAAATATGTTTGCAGTCTGTGTGTTGGCCATAGCTAGGCTGGTGCCCTCAGGGCCATGGCTCTCCACTGGTTTCCTGTCCAGTTTCACTAGGGTGCTGAGATGTCCGTAGCCCACCTGGTATGTGACAGGGGGAGGGGGAAGGGAAGGTTAAGAACAGAGCTGTGAGATGACACACACTGCAGAACATGGGAACAATGAGAGGAACTACCTGCACCGCCTTTGGAGCTTTTGTTCTTTTTGGAGTGGTGATTGTGGCTGGCTTCGGGGTTCACCCTCTTGCGTGAAGAACTGGAAGCTGAGCTTGTGCCATCGCCACCGGGACCTAATGGGCTCCTAAGGGCCGAACCAGATGCGGGTGTCTCAAGGCTGCTCCTGCCGTTGCCACTATGCATGTGTGAGTGGCCATGTTTGTGATGGTGACGATGGGCTGAGTGGTCTCTGTGTTTCTCCTTGCTCACAAGCGGGCTGGAATGTTTGCTCTTTGCAGCACCCTCGTCAGAAGAGCTGTGCCGCTCAGAGGAGACCTTTATTTTCATTTTTAGCTCCTCCTTACTTGATCCCCCCTTCTCGTTCTGGGAGGGGACCGGAAGACGCAGTTTTAAAGAGCTCCCTTTGTCACGTTTGTCCAGGAGCTTGTCCTGCCCAGGGACAGGCAGCTTCATCTTCAGGGGCGAGGCAGTGGTGGCTCCTGCACCCTGCTGCCCGTGAGACAGCTGGGGCAGGTGTTTGCGGTGATCCGTTTGAGCACCATATGCCTCTGTCTCCACAATCTGCTGCTCTTGTCTGCGTTTCTGCACAGCCAGCTCAGCAGCGTGTTTCTCCCTGTACTTGTCCAGAGACATTTTCTGTGAAGGTGCAGCAGGTGGAGGATAGGCCGTGGCCTGGTGCTTCGCCCCACCGCTGGCCTTGTGTTCGTGTTTGGCAGGATTGAACTCTGCGCTTTTGTCAGGCCGGTGTGGGTGCATAGAACTGTGTGGGGGAAGCTGTTTGACAGAATACTGGTCTGAGCGCACTTGGTCCTGAGGCCAGTCACTGGGGGCGGTGTAAGTGTATGCGGTTCCCTGCATGTTGGCAATGGAATCAAGTGAAAGACCGCTGCTTGAGTTGCTTGACAGGGTCACTGGGAAAGACGTTGAGGCTTTGGAGAATGCTGTATTTGTAGAAACCCCGGGAAGGGCATCCATCAAGGACATCTCCTGGGTTAATGAAGGTCCCGCTAAAGAGCTGCTGTCTGAGGCCTGACCATCTGATTTGGGCTTCTTAGCAGCTTGTGTAGCCTAGAAATACGTAACAAAAACTATGTGTTATCAAAATTAAACAACGTAAAGACACCAAATGCATGAACAATCTATTCACTTACCCGCCAGTTACGAATCCTCTTTAACCTGCTGGGTGTCTTTTCTAATATTTGCAGAAACTCGTGGGTCAGTTCTACAACAAATTTGAATAAAAATAAATCAAGGGCGACAGCAAATGGTGCAAACTGAGCCTTATATTGTAATTTTCGGTAATGTCCATTTACCGTCAAGAAGTTCAAGTGTAACTGAGCTGTCCACATACTCCCACCAGTTCTTTCCATCGGTGGAAACAGGGATCTCCCAATTGGACCACTTGCAGGCCAGGTGAATGCAAACACAGGCAATGACTGTGGGCTTGTACTGCAAGCAGAAGGTGGTGAGGTGCAGACTGCAAGAGCAGCAAGTTATGGAGGAAGAAAAAAAGGACAAAGAAAAAGCACAAAACGATCAGTCTCTGAGCAGATAGAAGGCAGTGTTGAACATCTAGAGAATACTATTATGGAAGCATTGAAGCCACTAGGATATTCCCCAGTTGTGAGTAACATACTTCAAAAATGTACCTGCACAGTTCAGAAACTACTTGATTTTGTAGTAGACAGTAGTTTGGGTGAATGGGAGAAAAACTGAAGGGCAAAAGCCAACAAAAGAAGGGAAGCACTGATCAAGATTTTTAAACTGGGATTACTAAAATTACCCATGTAAAGACACAAGACTGGCATAAGAAGAAGTGGTCTATGAGGCCTAATGTCGGAGTGCAATCAGCCAAATCTGATCAATTGTATCAACCCTACATTTTAAATTTAGAACAGCAATATAAAGTCCAAAAAAAAAAAAAAAAACGAATTACTTTGTGGAATTCAATCTGTGCAAGCAAAACAATAATAGGTTACTCATAATCAAGGATCAATTTTATACTATCT
Source organism: Enteromius trimaculatus (assembly GCA_032361065.1). Classification (NCBI taxonomy): domain Eukaryota; kingdom Metazoa; phylum Chordata; class Actinopteri; order Cypriniformes; family Cyprinidae; genus Enteromius; species Enteromius trimaculatus. Next base: position 1,564,360 of record JAUMHP010000301.1, read on the forward strand.
ACAATACTGCACATTCAATAACAGGCATAAAAGTCTGCAGTCAACAGAATCATAGGAAACAATAAAGCAAACAAGCATATGGTTACCATCCATATTTACCACATAAGAATTGCAAGCCCACATAATAAAAAGAAAGCAGGGCTGATTGTTTGGCCTCATCAAGTGCTTATTCTTTAATCTCTTGCCTACATCTTAAAAAAAAACAACAATAACAATGTATTTTAAAGTATGTAGTTACATGTTCTAAACTGCATCAATTCCTGAAGAAAAATGCTGACAATCTTTTAGCGATCTTATACTGAACTTAATAGAATAGTGAATAGTGAAGCCTCAGTCAAAGCTGGATGGTAACCTTGTGCTACAGAACAGAATCAATGTTTGGACATGGGGTAAGAGGAGCCTTTAAATCCTAATGCAACAAAGACAAACAAATGATAACTGCAACATTCATTAATTGCATTTGCTATAGGCAATCCAAGATCTAAAAAAAACAGCCTCTATTTATATTTAAAAGAACATAAAAAATACAAGGAAAAACACACAATGGAATAAAAATTATGAGGTCCATCCAGCATCAGACACATTGGCAATACAAAACTGACATTGATTTATCTGTTAAGCTCCATTAATTGCCTTCAAAAACCTATACAGTCCACATCCTTTGGGTAATAGGAAAAAAAAAACCTTGATGGCCACATTATATGCAGACCATGTGTTGAACATATGCCACTCTAGTCCCATGTTCAGACATCGTATACAATGCTACAGTATCCCTATGCTAACAAGGGGGCAAACACTAATGACAGCTAAATAGGTATAAAAATAATGAAGACAATAACTACACAATGAGGGACAACAAACAAACGACAACAAAAAAAATCCTCTATTTCATTAAATTACAATGATGACTACACCCTTTAAGGACCTTTTGTTATAAACCAACCATTTTTCAAGATTATAATGGGTAGAAAAAAAACACATATCCAATGAAACAGCTACTCAATTAAAAAAGGAAAACCAAACAGGTCCTTAATGGGTTTATTTGCATTAAAACATAAGCATATCACAACGGAAGCACAACAGATGTCTGTATCTCAAAATCAATTCAGGCACTGAATGACAAAAACAAATTCAAATAAACAAAAAATGTACTTCTAAAGAGTCTGAATACGAAAGACCAAAACAAAGGTTCAATTATCACTTTGAGAATAACAAAATCATAAGAAAAAACAAAGGGGTCTGGGTACTTACCGTGAGGACTTCTATGTAATGTTTACATCTGTGTAATCTTTAGCTGCTATTCAGGCTACCAAAGTGTCTTTTTTAGACAAATGCACTTCTGTAACCGAGCAAACGTGAGGTTCAAGAGCACCACTACACTTCACATTGTGCATTCAACCCCTCTGTGCCAACAATGATCCCCCGTACAATACACCGCACTGCAACCGGGGCCGGTGCCACCGTACCCCCTCCCCGCCCTTCTCTGAAGGCATGTTTGAGAGGGGGGGCGTCCCAGTAGCCACCGGTGCAAGGAGGGTGTTGGACACTGGTAGGGTAACCTGCAGTAAAGGAAGCTATAGTGTGCAGTCACAGTGCAACAAATGAGGTTCTGGATAACAACCTGTTGGTAGCCATGAAATAGGAAGTCTGTGCCAGATCCTTGCTTGCTGTGAAAGTAAACAGAGAGGGAGAGAGAATGGCAAAGGGATGAGGGCGAGTCAAACTTATACATGCGAGTAAGAATGAAACCCATTTACACTCGAAGTGAGGTTTACCTCTCCATCGACTGCATGCTTAGCCATAGTTCAAAAGCCAATAGTTTGATTCAAAGATTATGTAAGCATTGCTTTATATCTAAAGTTGATTGCAGAGAGCATATGAAGGAAAATCTATACCTCGCACTAGCTGGGAACATTTCACTACATCAGTGTGTGGATGTTCAATTGTTATTTCAAAGCCTGCAATATAAAGCACATGAATTTCATTCAAAGCCGAGACAGTTTTCAACACCTGTGGATCATGAAAGACAATCATGCATTAGTTAGAACAAAGCTATTAAAACAATGTGGAATTGTTGAGGCGAGACCCATGTATCATGCTGCAAAATAACATCCCAGAAAATCAATTTGGTTTCTTTGCAACAACATTCCAATCATCATTCTGAAGAATTTAATCAGGATGATACAACTTTTTTCAGGCAATTACTCCAAGTGGAATTTTCACTGTCAGCAACTCTTCTATGTCCACTCTAATATTTAGTTGAAAGGAACCTCCTTCCATAGACTTACCTAAAGTCTGCAGCACTATGGTTTCAAGTATCACCAGCTCTTGAGCTTGCTGGAGGTATGCCTGAAGTTCAATAGACAATCATTACATGAGGCTTGTAATGTGTCTTTCTGTATCTTCAACCCATAAACTGAATGCTCTGCACTCTTCCAGTTACAGGCAACATTAATTGTTTGCCACACAATTATTTACTATTTGTCTTTTTCAAGACAATTTTTTTTCTCATTCAAGAGAGATTTCTGTCCCAGCACTGATACGCTGGATGTCTAACGTCAGTGTCTCACTAGTCCATTTTCAGCTGTAAGCCTCATTTACATTGTTGCTTGAAAAATCAAAGTCACGGGTTCTGTGAGATTCACATGAACAGGGAAGAAATAACAGAGGCATTTGTTTAATCCGTTTCGCCTCTGTCATTCTTAAAGAAATAGTTTGCTCAAAAATTAAAACACTGTCATCATTTACTCACCCACATGTTGTTCCAAAGCCATGAGATTAGTTTGTCTTGAATACAAATTTAGATATTTCTGGATTACTGGAAATGGATCTCTGTCTCTCCATTGAAGACTTTCAAGGGGAACTTGTGTGACAAAAGATTAAAGCTTACTGGTGTCAAGCAAGCATGTTTGAGCTTCCTTTAACCATGTTTGATAAGCTTAATGTATAAGTGATGTTTATATATATTATAAATCATATTAACTTTAACTAAATTCATATTTATGTGATCATGTCAGAAACTTGGATTAAATCATTTGATTCATATGGATTTGTTTTTAATCTCAACATCAAGATTTTGAAGTGTCAAAGTTTTGAGAGATCACTTGAAACAGAGGTAAAAAAAAATCATTTTAAAATATCTTCATTTATGTTTTGAGCATGAACCAAAATCTTAGTGAGTTAATGATGACATTAATTAAAAAAAAAAAAACAATTGGTAGATGAAAAAGCCCTAATTAAAGTCAAGTTGTTTGGATTTGACTAGTGAGACGCCTGATTCTGTAGCTACAGAATCTAAACACTCTTATGGATGCAAGTGTAGCAGAAATTATCCAGTGTGATGAAAAGAAGATGACAAAAAAAACCCAACAATAATACTTAGGACTTACGTTACTCTTTGTATCCAGTGGAGGCTCCTGTGGGTTTAAACATGCATGCGCCACTTTTATGACATGTTCGAGTTTCCGTGGTTGCTCTTCAACTTTTGCAGCCAGAAATAATGTTGTCGGGGAGATGGTCTAGAGAGAAAAGAAAAAATGTCACGGTCAAGTCAAAAGATGCAAGCCTACCTCAAAAAGTTACTCTAAATTATCATCATTTACTCTTATGTTGTATCTATAAAAATAGATAAAAGACTTTCCTTTGTGAAGTTTATTATTCTGAAGAGACACCGTTGCTTTAAACAAAGTTAATTTAAATGACTTGCCTTTTATATAATCAATTCTGTTCTCAGGTTCATTACTGTGGTTAATTCTATAATGCATCTATTTCACTTTCACTTGAGACCGCATTAACGGTTTGCACTAAAGGACCATCCTTATATTTCAGGGGAAGCACAGGTTCATGAATATTCATAGGGCTGAAAACAGTTTATGTAATATAGTGTGAATGTAAACACTTACATTTCTGTGGAATTTGGTGAAAGAGTGGTACATATAAAATCTGTGCATGTAAACAATGGCAGTATTTATTGTGAGTTGAGAACTGATGTTTACAGTTAAGGAAACGTAGGGTTACGTAACTTCAGCAATTTACTGACTGAACATATTACGTAAACGTGCACGTACTTTACGTATTTGCATTTCGTACTGATGCAAGTCAACAGAAATATCAATAACAGTATTTTTCAACCAACATCAAAATATTTACAAATCATACATTGGCAGGGTGTAGTAGTACAGAAGGCTTTAATATTTACGGTAACCGGCCTGCTCGCGTGCCACTGACATCACAAATGTGCGTGAGCTGCATGCTGTCACACGCCTGAACTACTTCAACCCAAACAACATACATTCAAGGTACGACTAACGTTACATCATTTTTATGTTGCATATAGAAAGTATATCGTATGTTATTCATCTGTACAACATTAACATTAATCAGAAAGAGCCTGTCCTAGACTAAGTGCGCGCCGCTACCATGAGGGGGTTTAATTGTAAACCTCAAATAATTTCAGCCGACTTCAGAGTTATTACAGATATTCAAAGTACACAACAATGATAGATATTATCGGTGTAAAGTCAACACAAACAGTCACAGCGAGAGACAGAAACGGGCCTGCTGCTGTTCACCACCGCGTCTGAAGGATACACATTTAGTCTCTGGCCCATGTCCTGAATAAGATTCGCGGCTTGCTGTCGATAAGACAGCTCTCTGTCTGGCTCCATTCCGCAGCGGCGGGACGGGGTGTTTTCGAGCTGTTCCCGGGTAAAAAACCATTTGGACGATGATCCCCGGCACGCCGCCATTACCGTCCAGCAGACGAACAGAGAACGAGCGTTACGTATTACCACATACGTCACGTACGTGCAGCGTCAAGTCCTGGACGTATCTGTCACTACGTGGTTCTGCTGGGAACTGTAGTTTATGTTCGCTTATTCATAAAGTAAAATGGGTGGTTTGAGTAATACCTTAAAATATATTTTGATTATTGAAATCCCTTTGAGTTAATTATTTTAAGCAAGCATCACGCTTCTTTTTTAAAAGGTGGATCATCCTTTTACTGGCTTGGTGAATACTTATTCTTTGTGATTCAACATAATGTATTTAGTCTACTAGCCTACTATTTATTACACTATTCATTTGACCATTTTCAACCATTCGACATTTTTGTTGTTGATGCTGTTTTTATTTTTTTACAAAGATAAAAAGAGTGTCTTACTTAAATCAATACAATAAATACAAAATAAAACTAATTAAGTAAGTTTTAATTTGTATGATGTTAGCTCTTTGGTAACATAATCAATCTTCTGGTACACATCAGTATAACTTTAATCATCTTCAGTCACTCAAACTGTTTTCTTGATAGTCCTAAAAACTCCAGAGCATTCCCAGCCAGCAGTTTATCCTAAACAATAGAGTTAAATGAAGATGAGCTGCAAAATGATAAGAATAATGTATTTGCATTTTGAAAAAAACAGACAGACGAACAGACAGATATAGATAGATAGATAGATAGATAGATAGATAGATAGATAGATAGATAGATAGATAGATAGATAGATAGATAGATATATGTCTATCTTACCTTTAGTGAACTATCAAACTCTTCCATGGATTCTATTAGTGTGCCTGGCTCCAGTTCTCCCAGTGGAAATGGGTAATCAGTGCCTAACATCACTTTATCCTGCAAGAAACAGAATCTTCTTAAAAAATAAAGCAACAAACTAAAACTAAAATAGCAACCAAAGTCAGAGGTGTATATTGTTTTTATTTTCAGAATACAAAGGTTCTTAGCGAAAAAATCTGCAAAAAGTTCGGAAAATCTAGCTTTGCTATTTCATCAGTTAGAGTTCATATAGCTCCTTGTGTGGTGCTAACTAAATATTATTGTGCCTCTTATATTACAGGTAGATTTTAGTATTACTGTTGATGATAGAATTGAAATACTAAAAAATACCTTTCCTATGACATCCATGAGTAACTTCAGTGAAAGTGGGTCATGTACTAGAGAATCAGTGTAGAAAGAGCCTAAGTATTTGCGTGGGTTGATCTTGTTGTCGATTGCACAAAGATCAGGTCGCACTTTAAAGCCATGCTCAATTCGGCCGATGGTGTATGGGAGAGCACCACCTGGAACCCAAAGTGTGATAACACATCCCTCAAGCAAAGCAATTGCAAAAAAAAACGTTATATCTCAGGGTTATCACTACAGACCCTCTGCTTTGCAATAAATTATATCTAAAGGATTATCTAAAAAAACATTTTTTACCTCCATGAGCAAAGCAGACCTTAAGTTTGGGAAATCTTTCAAAAACACCTCCAAAAATCATTGAACAAATTGCCATTGTAGTTTCTGCTGGCATACCTTTAGAAAAAAAGTGGGGTTAAACAATGATGACATACTGCATGGTACTCCACGAATGTTTTTAAAAACATGAAAAAATTAAATAATAATAAAAAAGATTGCAATCAGATTTTGTTTTTAATTATATATATATATATGTAATGCTACATAAAGACACTCAATCAAACCCACCAACTAACCAAGGAAACCAGTATTTTGCCATTCTACCATCTGTTTGCATGTCCCATGGATGAACAAATATTGAGCAGTTGAGTTCCTCGGCGGCCTGTAGTAAGAGGCAAAATATTAATAACAATATTTCTAGTTTTAAAATGGCCTGTGAATACTTGACAAAAAAGAGACCAATTACTTTAGTGTGACTGTGGCATGTTCTGCTAAAAGCAAATTGACTTACAGCATAGACAGGATATAGCTCTGGAGCATTGAGGTCCCATGTGTTTATATGAGAGCCAATTTGCACTCCAGGAAATCCTAGCTGATTCACACACCGTCTCATCTCCTGTACTGCCAGATCTGGGGCCTGCATAGGCAGAGTACCCAGCCCAACAAAACGCTTTGGAAATCGCTTCACTGTAGCAGCCAGGTCATCATTCAGTATCCCACACAAGTCCAGTGTGTCATGAGGTTTGGCCTTTAGAGAACAACCCAAAAGAATTTAGTGATGAGTGTCTATTTGTAGAGGAATTTAATCTGATTTCATCTAATATATAATCTAACACAGGGAAAAAGTATTAAAAGGGATTTTTTTTTTTTTCTCAAATGGTACATATTAATATTTTAAAAGGACATGACATGACAAAGTGTGTTACTTTAATTCTCATGTTAATTTTCCTGTTACATCTTACCCAGTAACTGAACATCACGGGTACAGTGGAAAGGGCCTGTACTGTCACTCCTAAAAACATGAAAACAAATCTCGGTAATTAATATAACTATACTAAAGTTGAACTGGTCTGAGGTTAAATGTAGAAATAAATATGTATTTTAGATATAAAAACTTATTTATTTATTTGATAAATCTAAAAACAAAACCACAAAAAAAATTTATTGAGAAAAAATAAAACATTGCTTTACTGTCTTTACCATGCTTGTCCATATCTCGAATCCGAGCCTCTGCATCCCAGCAGTTTTCCTGGATCACTCTAAACAATTTTCCATCCTTCGTCATTTTAGCTTCTTCCTGTGACACACAAACCCATGCTGTGTTTTCAACAGGATAAAATACAGCATTTCTGTGTCTACGCACTGATTTCCGCACATCGTATTTTCAGCCGCTTGGTGGCAGTGTGGAGAAAGGTCAAATGCATACAGTAATTCAGTGCAATGGACTTTAGTCTGGAAGAAGGTGCAAAGTTTTTAGCATGACAAGCACATTTCACATCAGTGAAACATGCAGTGCAGAGAATATGAATTTCATTTCAGAGTGGTATATTATAATGAAAGTGTTTGCTACAATTAGCATTATTGCAGTTATTTAGTCTATATTGTTGTTTATGTATTAGAAGGTGCATTATGCTTCTATGTGTGTGTGTGTGTGTGTGAGAGTTTATATATGCAGCAGACGTTTTGTTCAGCTCAAGGTGAACTGGTTGTAGTCTTGACATTTTACTGTAGCTAAACCCCATGTGGAGCTCTACAGCTGCTCAGACAGGGAGAGCAGGGAAGGCCTGCTGTCCTTTTTTTCCACACACACAAGCACTCCAATCCTGTCCATATCCTGCTGTCTAGGAAGTCTTGCTCATTTGGTTTAACAAGAAAAGCAGTGGAGCCTGAAGAAGAAATACAGCACAAAACTGGTCTGCTACAGCGACTTACATCAAAATGTTTTAATAAGCAGCTCTGCACATTATTCTGTTCATTCAGTGTTTCTGTTTTAGAGTTCTTCTACTGCACAGAATAACAGAATAAGCTGAGCATCCAAGTAGACCAGAAACCACCTGAGACACCAGCTGAAGCGCAGAACAGAACAATCCAATTACTCTAAAGGCCTGCAGGTATAAAGGAAGCTGGCAGATGCTTTAACATCCTCCTGCTCTGAGTGGAGGATCAGATCTGTCTCTGCTGCCCACTCATTCCTCATGGGGTTGTAACATACTCTCACACACTTTCTTTCTGGAAGAGCTCGCAAGAGATCATGCCAGCTGGATCTATGGCCAAGCATGCAGAACCCTTTCCGTCCAGCTGGTGTTCTTCTACCATCATCACACTGAACTGCAGACTGAGCTGATTTTCTCCATGAGCAATGATCAGGTGTGTAAAAGGTGTAATAGATGAACATTTATCATGTTACAGTGCAGATATTTGCATTGTTAAACTTACTTTGCAGTGATGGTGGAGTTGAATGAATCCACCATATCCGTATCTCTGGAACATGAAGAGAATTTGAACATGTGATTTTACATTACAATAAAATGTCATATTTACTATGAAAATACATACATTTTGTTTGAAAAAACAAAACAAAGTTTAAATATATATATATATATATATATATATGTATGTATAGATTTAATTTGCATGTTAGCAAATGAGAAATGATTAATAGAGTCCTCCTCAGCTCCCTCAGATAAACAAGCTATAAAGGTCAGGGTTAGTGATTAAACTCTTTCATTAATGTTTAACAGTTGCATACATTTCAAGAGTAAAGTGGTAGTAGCAGTCTTGTTTAACACTTTCAGCATCTGAAAGACCATTTTTGGTTTAGCAGTGCCAGTTAACATCAAGGTCTGATCGTCTAAAATTGGACAAGTAGATTTTTTTTTTTAATATGTAGACATTGTCTGTATTTTACAATGCTGGGGGAAAACAGAACAGATGTACAGCTGACCACAATATATTAAAATCCAGCAGGGCAATGTAAAAGCAAGGAAAAACCTTTGACAAATATGTTATGAGCAAGGTAATTTCAGGTAACTTATTTAAAGATAACTTTCCCTTAGCAACCTACCTTTTTCAGGTCAGGCCATTCCTTTGGTAAAATATGATTATGAATATCAATCTTCATTCTGCTGGTGCTGAGAAATCAAATCATAGGCCTGAGGATTTGTCAGCCTCGTAAACGTAATCTTTACCCTTGTGCAGTTGTGAATGTTCTGCAGTGTGTAAAACAGAAGACAAACATGCCCACCCCTGTCCTTTCTTCTGAAATGACCCAATGAAAAGAAGGCACAATGAAGAGGCACACCGACCAGTATTAGCTTTTTGTAACCTGTCTGCAAAATGTAAACTTATTAAACAGATTAATGTCTTTGTAACTTATGAAACATATGGGCCCGGTTTCACAAACGGGGCTTAGCTTAAGCCAGGACTAGAGGCATTAGGTAAATTAAGATATTTAAGCAAAAATGCTATATTAGAAAATATTACAGATGTGCATCTTAACACAGAACAATGATACTGACATGTTTTAAAATATGTCAGAGCAAGATACTTTCATCTAAGACAGCTCAAACATGCACTTTAGTCTGGGACTAGCTTAAGACTTGACTGTGAGACTAGGGGATGGTATACTTTTGCATTTAATACCAAGGGTTAAAAAATAATAAACGCAAAAATAAGGTTAATAAATTCATAAGCAGAGGCTGCTGTCTGCAATTGTTTTCAGGAGTATTTTAATGGATTCAGGAAAGAATAGCCCTGCCTTATCTATTTATTTACAGATTATTTTACATCCTCCACAACAGTGTCCTCTAGCGGCTACTGGAGGTAGGGAGCCATACGCTACAGGCAGAAAACCTTGTCATTGATGACAGTTTGTTCAGTTTTATTAATTGCCACAAATGCGAACAATATATTAAATAAATAATGTAAAAAATGTATCAATCTTACTATATGTGTACAGTATGCATGTACGTTTAGTTGGTTCACTTGGCACCAAATTTATCTGAATTTGTTAATCTTTTATCCGCTTTACCAATTGTTATAATTCATATTTGTAAATTTAAACTGCTAGCAATAATTTCAGGAAATTGTGTGGGCCAGAAGAGCTGCTGTGCAAATATTTTTGTGTCTCCTCCCCAGATAAAATCTCACTCCAGACTTTTGCTAAAACCCGAGAGCCCTGCTTTAACGATAATGGGACGACCCTCGACCCTCTGTTCATTGCTCAGAGCGGGTTTCTCTCACTAATGATGTAATGGAAATCCCGGACTGGATCAGGAGCCGCAGAAGGTTTGCAGGAGGGAGGAAAAAAGTTACTTTTCGCTTCGTTCCACTTGTTATAAATCCTGTAGTTACATACAAAGCTTGGCGCTTTATTAAATTCTTTTGGAGGAATGAATATAACCATGCGCTGTCACTTTTTTTCTCCACAGTCCCGAGCAAAAAAGGTCCGTACTCCGTAGTACGACTGTCTGTTGTCAGCAAGATGTATGGATCACCCTTCACACTAGTTCACTTTTAAACCAAGCAACATTCAGTTAATCAACTATTCTGACCAACTCAAACCAGTTCTGGCGAAAGACATGTGGAACAACGGTAGCCTAGGCTATATGTGAACCACTTTTAATTGTTACCTGGATTAATTTCGTAAACTTAAATTAGCTGTTAAATATATTTCAGAATCAATATCACAATTGTGTTATCGCCTAGAATCACACTGTGTAGCCTATTTAAAACAATCGTTGGTGTGATATTACTGCTAGCCTATTGAAGACTGGAATGATTAACAACTTGGAAGCAAATAAATCATATTAATATAAAGTCAGTCAAAACCTTTGACTGAATGTTGGAGACAGCTAGCCTATGTGTGGCAGGTAGGCTATCAATGGCACCTGACAAGATCGTTTATCAAGTCGCTAAACAACTGTGCTTTATCGCCTCGATCAGATGATGTGCAGAAGTCAAGATAGTGTTGAAACCAGACTGCGCTACAACATCTTCCTCGTCCCCATGTCAAATTACAGTTGGGTGGCTGCAGTTGTTGTGCTCGGATTGGAGTTGTTCTCGGTGGGAGGGTGGGGTGGGGGTCCGTTGCTGATGCTGGGCAGATTGCGTTTATCTCCGCATCTCTGCTCCGCTACCCTTAATGCTGCCACTGGATGGCTGCGCGTCGCACTTCGACGTAAGATCATATACTGAGGGCTTCATCTGATTTCAAAAAAGAAGAAAGCAAACAAACATGACAGACAGCACGACTTCTGATCCATACCCTGTTCCCAATCCGACTATTGTGGACCCGTCGGCTGTGCGAAACGGACAATGCGCCGCTGCCCAGGATCCGAACCAACCCAAAAGAGGGAGCCAGGGCGATCCTTTCAATATGGACCGGGACCAGGAGATGAAAATCACAGATAGCGTTGAGGGCCAAGGTAAACACACCTCATCTCTGTAAGAAACACCAGCTCGAGCTACAGCTACTTTTCTGGAGTTGTTTCAGAAATGCATTTGAACACAATTAGTAATTTATTTGGGATGGGATGTGATGTGAATAAGCCTGAAAGTCTGGAGAAGGTTGCAGTCCAGTGGAGCACGCAGGCGCTCTTGAAGATATTAATAATTCAGGTGAGCACAAAACACTCGCAGTTTAAGTTAAGAAACAGAGCAGAGAGAGACTAAACATCGTGCAGATTAGAGTATAACAAAATACGTTTAGCTTGGAAGTGAATAGATGGAAATTGTTATTATATCAAATACTGTTCTGTCTGTTTCAATGGAGCAGCTTCATTTGTTTCATTCAGTTTCGTCACGTCGCGCTCTCTGTCGCATTGAGTCTGTTTGATACTTACACAAAGCGGCTCCGCAAGTTTTATGTTTGGAAAAAATGTTTGTGGATATTCTAATGTATCGTTTAAGCTGTATTTCGTTCACTGTGTTATTATTATAAACTTTATTAGGCTACTAAAGCCAACGTTGTGGTCAGCAGTGACGTGGCTTGGCATACGTCACGGTGCGATTTTCTCCAGTATCCTTTCGCTCAATAATATCAATAAAATTTGACTTTTTAAAAGTAATTTCTGTTTAACTAATCAATATATATGCATATGATTGAACCTTCACAAGAAGCTGTTTATTTGATGTTATCAGTCTCATATCTTTGTTTATTGTGTTTGTCTTGACAAGAAAGTGGTTAAATTAGTTATGTGTGACAGCATAAATTAGTCAGATTATATTATGTAGTTTCAATCAAATCTCAGAATTTTGTACAAGAGGTTTTTATTTTTTGTTTTTTAATTGCAGTTGACTTATGCAATCTTAAGCTGCAACCTGCATGTTATTGCGAAACAAAACCATTTGGTGGGGAAAGATGTTGTAGTTTATGATGGTTACATCCCTGCTGTAAAATACTGGAAACTTTGTTTCTGCTGCTCTTCAATCTGAATCTACACTAACTCGCACCTTGAAGCAGCATTAGTCTCTGCACCTGCAGGATCTGACTTTGGCTGTGTGCTGTTGGGGGGGGGGCGG
>JAUMHP010000301.1:1577081-1591567 GCA_032361065.1 Enteromius trimaculatus
GTTTTGCCCCCCCCCCCCCCCCCCCCAAAGGGCAATCAGTTTGATCCACTGAATAATTCATAACACCCTTCAATTCTCCACTGGTGAAATTGTGGGGGCATTAGAATGAGACTAAGAAGCCTAAGAAAAAGACAAATTAACGAAGAAGCAGAAACAGGAGTTTTAGTTAAAGGAAGCAGTCTGTTGTTCACAGTGTCAGCACTTGTATTATTTATTTTTATTTTTAAAAAATTTATGCAAGTCGTTTTTTTGGTATCCTTTACTTCAGATAAGATCTATTAGATTGCAGTTACTTAAACTGGCAGTGGCAGCCATTAGGATGGACAGCTAGTTTACAGAACTGAATTGGCAGGCTTCAGTAAACTCTTGGCACATAAATCAAATGTAACTATTGGGCCACTATGCCTAATTGGCAGGCAGAATTGTTAGCACTGCTGTCCTATCCTTTTTAAAAATGTTGTATATTTTTTTCTATTTAAGCTTAGTGATATAAAACAGTTGATTATTAATGGATTAAAAACAAAACATTTCTTCATATCTATTTATTGACTTTGGACATGCGGCCCTATGTTTTTAGAAAGAAGCATATCCTGTTTATTCGAAGTTACGTCATTAATGCCAAAATGGCTTAATTCCACATACAGGTCTTCTTAGTCAATTAAAAAGCAAATCTTTTAGCCGATGTCTTTTAAGCCATCAGGAGGAATGTTCCTCTCTCTTTCATGCAAACCCTATTAAGCATGGAAGAAATGCTGGGTCATGTGGATGTCATGCTTCCACATGATTAGCAGACAGACGAAGCGGGGGCAAGACCTTTTATGTTGAGTTTCAGCTCATTTTATGTGCCTACAGTCTACAGTTTGCATGGGAAAGTACTGAGCAAACGCACTGTAACGAAGTTCAGCTTTGGAGTGTGTTTTTGGTTTGGAAATGAAATAGTTTGGAACTTGTGGGTTACGTTTGTGTGAGAGCAAAACATGCTCACGATCTTGACTTACGAAATAAATCATGTGAGTGGCCACATTCCCCAGCTCTGTTTTTCTGTTCTTACAATCAAACTGACTGACCACCTATTGACTCAGTGCTCATAACCCTCAGCATGTGACTTCCACAATCCGACAGATCATTTTGGTGAGCATGAGGGAATATATACACAGCCACCCACTGTCTCCATGACATAGCTGCCATTCATTTTGAACAGATGACAAAGGCATATTTGAATTTCACCTCTTTGGCAAACACAGCACAATATAAACATTGCTTGGAGGCTATACAATAGACAGTCAACAGGTTCTGCTCACTTAGTCTTATTCATAATTACACTCATGAACTGAATTTGTGACCTGTGGTGTAGAATTTATCTCTAATAATGCCTCGATAAAGACTGTTAAGGGACACGGATGCAGTTTCCTGCTGGATGTCAAGGCTGTTTATGCCTCAGAGTGAAAAATAAAACAATAAATGTGAGCCAGATTTTAAAATAATGACCCATTCAAACGTTTGGGGTCAGTTAGATTTAATATTTTTATTCAGCAAAGATGACAGTAAGACATTTATAATATCACAAAAGGTTCCTGTTTCAGAAAGACAGTTCTTTTAAACATTCTATTTATCAAAGAATTCTGGAAAAAATATGTCATGGTTTCCACAAATAGGCTATATTAAGTAGCACAACTGTTTCCAGCATTGTTAATAATTATAAATGTCTCTTGGACTGCAAATCGGCATTTGTTTTCTGAAGGATCATGTCACAATGAAGACCAGAGTAATGCTGAAAATGTAGCATTCACAGGAATAATCTATGCTTTAAAACATATTAAATAACAAAGTTGTGATATTTAGCGAGATTTGCATTTTTTTTTTTTTTTTGCATTTTAGTGTATTTGGATAAAATAAATGCAGCCTTGATGAGCATAAAATACCAAAGCCAAATCTTTGAACAATACTGTAGATTGTGTGATATGAAGTCAAACAGCATGATATCTATTGGTTATGATATATAAAGTCACAAATATATTTTAATGTTTAATTGACATTGTTTCTGTTATTTTACTCTGAGGAGGAAACAAGCTTTCATCGCTGTCTCATCTTCCAATAGAAAAAAATCTCCCATGCAGAGCTGCTCACGAACAGTAATCAAAGTCATATCTTCTGTGAATTGATATATGATAAACATAATTGAGTGGCATCTAAACCTTGTCGAAACCATTTTGCTCTGCTAATTAAACAGAGCCAGGGCCCCTCTGACAGTACAGATTCATTTCTGCTCATCTTTGCGTTTGACATAAAGCTCTTTAATATTGCTACCCTCCTCAGGCTCAATGTCTGTCATGGTCCAGTGAGTAAATAATCAGCCTCTGTTGTTTGTTCTCCTAGTGCACTTAATTGTATAATGGCCTTTAACAAGTGTTTTATTTACTCTTTTGACAGGTCTCTTGGAAAGCAGCATGCGCCTGAAGCCTCACGAAGCTCAGAGTTACAGGAAGAAAGCTTTGTGGGTGTCCTGGATCTCCATTGTGGTGACGCTCATCCTGGCTGTGGCAGGCTTCAGTAAGTTTATGGTGATGCTTTTCCTGGCTGTGGCAGGCAGCCTTCAGGATGTTCTGATAGTTTAGGTTAGAAGTAGTTTCAGTCACCCACAGACCGCCCACTGTCTGTTCACTGACTGTCTGATGCATGTTACACACAAAACTGGAAAATACCGCTTTCTAAGTCTGGCAAGCTTCACTCTTATTGGCTGACTTAATGATGATTACTCTGATTAAACATTTTTTATACAACCATTTACAATGATGCCCCACAGTTAATGTTTATCATGTCTAGCTTTTATTTTCAGTCTATTACTGTGGTATAATGAATTTAAGTTAAATGAAAAGCCTTCTTATTCGTGGTATATTACATTTCAGTTGTATCTCTTCCTCTCTAAGTGGGCCATTTTTGGCCTAAATAAGAGGCAGTGTGGACCAGACCTTATGCTGTTGAGTCAAAGCCCTGGCTTTGCGAGACTTCCTACAACTGCCAGTGGCATCCATCAGGATGGGCAGCTAGTTGAGACTAGAACTGGCAGACACAGTCTTCAGTAAATTCAAGTTTAGGCTAGAACTGGCCACTGTGAGATGTAGGCGATCAGAACAGTTGTAGTAATAGTTATAGTTCATTAATATTTAATTGGTCGTTGAGGTGCGTTTTGATAATTACAGGAAACTTTTATTCCTTTAAATTGATAATGTTAATTTAATGAAGAAAATACTTAGTATTTTTATGTATTTATAAATGTTATGCAATAAAGTAATTGGGAAAACCACTGAAAAAGCATACAAAGTGACTCTCAAACGTACCTGTTTTGCCTGATTTATCAGCAGAACCGAGTGTGCTTACATTTTAGTAGTCTTGCAGATGACTTGTGCTTTTTGTCAGAAAAAATATTTAAAGCAGAGAAGATCAGCACCTCTCCTGCTATTTAAAGCTGATGTGTGTAATTTATTTAGTGTTGAAGCACTCTTGCTGTGCAAGATTAATACATAGAGACAACTATAGGTAAGCCGTTCATAGGTTGAATTTGTGGCACTGATCTGTCTCAGAAGGAAATGACACAATGTATTGTGAAAGTTAGATATTGTAGTTTTTATTCTTTGTTCCGTAGTTTTTGTATATATTTAATGCTTTGCATTGATTCTTTATTGGAATTATTTTCTTGCCTCTGTTGCCTTTTCTACGTTCTGTTAAGCTGCTACATGTGTTATACCATAGGAAAGGGTCATTCCCAATTGCTTGACATCAGCCTCTTAACTCCTCATAAGACTGCATGAGGAAAAATGCAACAAAGGAATTTGACTCATTTTATAGGAGGTGCAAGATTTGTGCAGCATATACTCATTTAAAATGTCAAAGATCTGAGAATTTACAAGCAACCTTGTTTCTTTGATGCTTTTTCCGTCTTCACACCCTTGATTTAGAGAGAACTAGGACAAAGAGGTCTTTTTCACAGTTCGTCATTAGAATAAATGTGCTTTCAATATATCATGCTGAAACACACTATATACTATATTATGATAAAGCCTTTTTTTGCACATGCACAAAGATGAAATGAAGAAACTAAATGTTTACCAGATGCTGATGACTCCGCAGCTCAGTCTTGGTTTCTGCCAAGGTTTCTGGCTCTTTCTGTTTAATTATCTTAATTTTTCCTTTGTCTCAGTCATTAAAGATTGCAATACATTGTTCTGTAAAGTAAAGCTGCTTTGTAAACCTACATATTGTGAAAAGAGCAGGTTAAATTAAATTGAGGAGGAAAGCTGAGAGAAATTAAGATGTATGCCACTGCCTTGAAATGAAGAAAAGCAATATCTCATCCCCTGTAGCTTTAAGGTTTTTTTAGATTTATCTACCTACATTCACCTATATCTCCCAAACACACACACACACACACACACACACACATACTTCCACATGCTCTTTCATTATATAATGTCTGTCTATTTGTAATCTTTATGTCATTACATGATGATTAACAGAGAAGAGGAAGTTGGCATTTGGCCCATATGAAGCAGACAGTGTGTTTATCACGAGTTGTCTTCAGTGATAAAGTGTATGGTCGTTGGTCATTTGACATGACAATACTTACTGTGTTATCAGAGACTTTAAAATTTCCATTTTGAATTCAACATTGACTGTGACTTCAGCTTATACCAGTAGATTTTCTCTGCCTTCGTATCCCTAATTGATGTAAAACCCGTGGCTCGGTCGTCAATTAACAGTCTGAATGCCTCATGCTGAAACAGCAAGTTTAACTTGTCCTCTGTATATTGTAACAAATATTGGTGTGGCATAACTGCACTGTCTCTCTATGGCACAGTCACACTTATGCTGTAAAAAATCGTTCCTCATCGAACAGACATCATGACTCTCGTGATGCCAGGGGTGTGGGCTTGTGACCGTCTTGAGATAAACACCCAGCTTTGTTTTTGTGGTTTGGCCTGAATACTTGTACTTTCCAGATATTTCATCGAAGTGAGTTGGGAAATCATATGATATACTGTATCTGAAAACATTCTTACAGAATCTCATGGGAAAATATATAATAAAAACTATGTTCAGGCGGTGCATCTTATTTGGAAAGCTCAGAGATTTATTGAGGCTTACAGCAGGAACTGTTTGCTTGCTCTACTGACTTTTTCAATCAGCGTCAGTCAGGATATTCTCTAGTCTAGTGGAACATTTCAGCAATCGTTAAAGTGATAGTTAATTCAAAAACTAATATTCTGTTGTCATTGTTCTCCCTCATGTCTTATTAAAATTGATGCTTTTCTTACTTCAGTGGAACACAAAAGAATTTGAGTAATGTTAAGACTGGAGCTTTCAAGCTTCAAAAATGATTCACAAGCATGCACCACAACGGTATCATAAACATGGTTTATCTTAAACATTCAGTTTACTCGGAGTCTTCTGAAACCATACGGTAGTTTTGTGTGTTGGAGAGATTGTAGTTTTAAAGGTTGTTATTCACTCATACCCATCATCAGTGAAATAACCTTTAGTACTGAATTGGTCAGTACTTGGTCAGAATGTTTTTGTGGATTGGCGATTAGTTGACTTTGACACAAAAAGGATTTTTTTATTTTTTGTATATTGTTACTTGTCCTAAGTAAACTTCTTTTTACTGAGAAGTTTACTTCTCACTAAATGATACCAAAGATTGGCTTGGTTTAGTCTTTTAAGGAAAGGACTAAGTAATAGAAAGTTTCTCTTAAATCATAAAAAATTAAGTGCTCTTAATTAACACCATTTTAAACCGTTTTATGACATTTTTTATGGCAGATTTTCTGTTCTTTTCAGTTCCACACATCTACATCAGCATAAAGTCCTTGTTCTGCTTAAATGTCCCATTTATTCTCATATATATTTTAAAGAGAGCTGAAAAACTCTATCTAGGGCAGTATTTCTGTGAAAAAGATTAAAGTCTTGCTTTAGTTATTTAAGATCCGGTGTAATATATACATGACATTTCTTGGAAGGAAATTGTATTCTTCAGTTCAGTTTTGTTTTGCAGCTGAATAGATTAGCGTGAAAATGCATTGTTAACATTGTTAGATATATGATATGTGTGCAAAATTGTACTCGTATGTTTTGACACAAGGATCATTAAAACGAAACATTGTATTTGGTGTATTTGGTTAATTTTTGTAAAACATTTTCTTTGGTCAGATACTGCATAATTCAATGCTTTGTAAAAGATTTGTGTTGTCAAAGAAACATATATACTATCAAAACGTCAGATAACTTTTCATAAGATTAATGTTATATGAACCTTAAGCAAAATGTACCCATAACTCCATGTCTTATTAGTTCCACCTAATTATTTTTTACACTGTAATGCACCGATCAGCAAAAGAGCTTGGCGCTTTACTCCTGCTTTCATCAGTCACTGTCATAACTAGTGGTTCCAGCGGTGATGTCACAATTAGGACCTTTCCTGAACTCAAAAATATTATTTTTAAAAGTATTAATTTCTTGAAAAAAATAGATTGACTCCAGTCTTTTGATAATATATATATACTGTATATATTTGGACCTATCCTATTACCCTATCATTAATATCCCATTACCTATTATTACTCTGTTAAGTTATTTGCTAATTTGATTACAATGCAGACAGCACATCAAATGCTTGTTTCAAAGAACTAATGGTGGAATGAGTTTAATGAAGGGTCAGTATAATTCAGCTGGGGATGTGATACATGCTTTGTGTTTTAAACAACTTGTATCATTTAGTAATGGCATAACATTTTGCATTTGGTTTGAGGTGAAACACAACAACACTGTACAAATGAAATCTGGATTTCTACACTAGCAAAATGCCAGATATGTGCTCGGACAACATTTGCCTTTTATGCAAATGATCTTCTCTTTTGTTCCTTCAATGTCACCTTCCTCATACTGCAGTAGCGACATTCACTATATTCACACATTACATTAGCTGTAAAAAACAGGTTATTTATATGGGGTTCGGAGGAACCTAGTCCTTTAGCCCTGTCAATCATCATTACGAGTCTATATAAGCAGCAGTCAGTGTGCCGTCTCAGCAACCATTCTTCCAGCATCCCTCCTCCTCCCCATCTCCTCCTTTATTTCTGTTACTCTCCATGTAGTACCACAATGAGGTGTTTGAACTCGGAGCTCAAGCTAAGCCAAGACTTTTATTTTCCATTAACCATTCAGGACTACATGGACAGATGAACGTTTTGATACAACCTTAATTATCTTTTAAGGATAATTTCTTAAGATGAGTCACTAGGGGTGGGTGTTGATGACCAAAATCTTATATTACAATAAGGTAATCCAGTATAGAATACGGCATCACAATATAGTTATTTTTGCTTTAAATAAGATCTTTATGATACCAGACATTTTGAGAGCATCAGAATTCTAGCCTAAAAAACAAAGTAAAACATAACTCAAGCTCAATGAATACAATTTGAAAAGTCAACAATTAAAAAATAATAAAAAAGCTAATTACAAGCAATAGGATAAAACGACTGCAGAAGAACAAAAAAATAAGAAATGCTACTTACATTGTAGCCTGTTAAGTAATTAAATGTATAATTAAATGTGGTGTGAATATGTGTTTTTAACGATTTTACACGAAGGACAGGATTCGTTGTCAAAAATGAGACAGTGGTGTAATGTAACACTCATGGGAAATCAGTATTCTAGTTTTCAAGTCATGATATGTGGCATAATAATAATTAGATCCTTAAGACTTCTATTTTAATTAAACCCTTCCAGTGTGAACCCATGTTGCGCGCTACCAAAATAATCCTGAAAGAGAGAAGTGATAATGATGAGTCATTAGCTTGTCGTTTCAGCCTTTTATAGTGAACTGAAGTAACGCTTTATCACTGCAGCAGTCACTCTGCTTTTCAACCTCATCAGTGTCTTCGGTTTTATTACTTCCAAAAGATCAAATATCTCATGATGTTAATTTTACATTTCAAATGGGATTCTAGGCAACATCAGATCCAAATTTAGCATTGTTTAATTGAACTGACATTTACCCAACCGAGGCCAAGTTCTCCAGATACATGCAGCACTGGTCAAGTTAATTAGGAGTTATGAAAATAGTGTGTGTGAAATATAATATCGCCCATTAGAGCAGCTCCACTGAGAGGTTGTTGGGTCTTGTTTGACTGCTGCATCTTTACACTGGGCTTGTCTTTATCAGCCTCATTCTGACATGCGCTACAGCTATTAGTTTCACAGTATAATGGATTATATCCACACACACAGAGCCAAAAGACAGAGAAGATTTATTCACTGCAGTTGAACTTTATTCCCAGCTGTCTGTCTTTATTCCTGTCCTGATGACAGGCATCTTATATCAAGTTCAACCAAGCATTTAGGAGAACATTTTCACTTCAGATACATTGCGAGTATTGCGTGATTTTTATTCCTTGGGTTCTCACATGTAAGCCCAGTCCTTTAAAATCATTAGACACTCTCTTTTCTCTTGTGATTCATCACTGCGATATGACATCACCTTTAAAAGACCGTGGTTGGTGACATTTTCAGTGCGGCAACACATTTCACCTAAAGTCACAGCCCATTTTCTGCACGTACTCCGTGTTCTTCTCTCACCTTATCAGTGTGTCCTGCTGCCTGAGGCTATTTTGACCATGTTGTCATAAGATGATGATCGTTTATTGTCGTGTCCTACTTTTGTCATCCCCAATGTTGTTAACTGCGTTTGTTTTTGTTCCTCTGCAGGACCTGCTTAAAGCGTCAAGAAAGGTTTGGCTAAATGAGTTGCATGTATTTTACTGGCCCTGTAACCTGAGCCGAGCTCTGCAGACGTCTGCCGTTCTGCTCCATTAGGAACCTGTCTAAACACATTAAGTCTCGGTGTTGAGTTCTCCTTCCAGTCCATTTAGGCAGGACCGACATCACAAAATTGTTCCATAATAACGGAACCAGTGTCCTGCAGGTGTTTATGGGACGCATCATCAGTCACTCTGGAATTCTGCACCTATCTTTCTATCTACCTGTCAGCATGTGTCTATATTGGGTTTCTTTGCAAAAATTGCAATGCTCCTTCTTTCATTTTATACTGTAATAATTTGTCTTGCTTTCTTTCTTTGGTAACACTTAATTTGATGATGTCCCTGTTAAACGTTACATACATTAAAATAACAATATATTATGCATAATTACATGCAAGTAACATTAAGCTGAAACCAAACCCAATCCTTATAGTAAGTACATGTACAGTAGTTAATTAATTTTACTCAGTACTTAAATATATAATTACACAGTTACTAGGACACCTTGAAGTGTATACCTTTCTTTCTTTACTTCTTTGACATATATTTAATCTACTTTCTACTTTTTTAGTTTCTTTTTACAAAAACTGCAATTTCCTTCCTTTCCTCCTTCAATCCCTAGTAATGCCTCAAGATGTTTGTTGATGAAATACACTGTGTGGTGGTCGATTTGATACATATAACATCTTGGCTTCTACATTAATTTCTCTGCCTGCTTCTTATGATTATTTTAAGTTCAGAATTATTGCTCTGTAGCAACAACTGGTTTTCATAATGCATCAGTGTAAGCCCTCAAACAGATAATACATTGAAAAAATATGCTAATGGTGTGTATATGTAAGTTAAGAGAATAGCTGTTTATCCACTATGTTCCTGCTATTGTCAGCATTCAGTGTCATCAGCCGGCACATGTATTCCTGAAGTATGATCATCTGGTCTATGTGTTCTCATTGTATTTCTCCATAGTAGTAAAAATCACATATGGTGCTGATGCTGTCCATGGTCCTGAATTCCTCCTGGCTATTACAGTTTAGAAAGCTTGGATTGAGGTTGAAATGATGTTGTTTCTGAGTAGAATTGCACAAATATTGTATACAGCTGAAAGAAATAGAGTTGAAGAACAATTTCAGTAAGCAGTAATTATAATAGCCTGTGAAAACCATACGTTTTTTGTGCCTGGAAAAAAAAGGTGGTCTAACTGGATATATCATGTGCTTGAAAGGACACTATATTTAACACTGGGACATTACAGTCTATTTCACCTGAACTCCTTCTCATGTTAAAACATGGAAAGGAACAGCTGCTGCTTTAGTACCTTGTTGTCAGGGCCTCAGACATGTGTTCATGTACAGCACACAGATACACGCTTAGCAGGTGTTCCTGAAGCATGTCCGCTTGTCAAGTCACCTTTCAACCTGTAATGTAGAGAACAAAATCATCTTGAAACTCTTTAAGATCTTAAAGTCTTTAATATGATTCCATTGAAAAGTGTAGGCAGTAGGCAGTAGGCACATTACTATAGAAATGAATTCTTCCAGTAACTATTTCCATATATATATATTTCCACATTATTAGTACGAATGGGAGAAAGTGCAATATGGCCAACCAATTACATGAGTTTGGAGGTGGGACTATTTGTTGGCGTAACCGCAGGAAGACAGTGGGGAGTGTTCAGAGCATTTACCTGAATACAGTTAAAGTTTTGGAGTTGTTCTGTTTAGTGACATATTTTGGTTCAGATATCACACCCTTTAGCTTTAAGCATAATAGTCCAAAACTCTTTACTGTGAAGAATTTCAAGTCAAAACATTTAATTGTGTTGTAATAAAAATGATTTATTTTGAAATATATTTTTAAGCTGATTAAATATTTATCCAGTGATATAATTATAGTTTCCACTGTGCCACAGTCTAATAGACTTTTCTAAAATACACCAGAGAGGCTTTTGAGTAATGTGAAGTCATTATACCAACAAAGCAGGTCTTTTCTATTTAGGTCTTTTCTGATTAAACTTTAAACAGGCTCAAACATTAAACAGAAATCTTTAGTGTCAAAGACTGTGGGCCGTATTTACTAACAGCTTGCACCAACGCAAACCATCTTTTTGCATTAAAAGAATACTGTCAGGATTTACTAAAATCTCACGTTGAAGAATTGGTGTTAAAAAGGGGTGGACACAGTTATTTTTTGCACCTGACATTATCGAATATGCATTTGTAAGAGTTTCCCCTTCAGATGGCAAATTTATGGGAGGAGAATATTAAAATGAATCGTGCAACACGATTCACGAATGTTTGCACTCGTCTATTACGGGGATTTGCCCTGTTACTTAACACCCCCCAAAATATATGTTTTAAAGCAAGCTGTAATTTGCGCTGCTCTTGGTAGAATGCACTAGTCATTATGGAAATGATCTAGCTGTGCTGTGTTCTGTAATGTGCTCATTGTTAGTAAATCACTCACAGAATGTTCCCCTCTCATCTGCACTTTTATGTGACTGCACCGTAATGCCAATTTGCTCTGTTTAGTAAATCTGGCTGTGTAATTATTGCCACCCAAGAATATAAAAATAGCATTTTTTACAGATTACTTCAGTCCAGTTAGATGTTTTATCTCTTTAGATGTTAGCAGTGGCCATTAAACTAATTTGTTATTTTAGCCACATGCAGTAAAAATCACAAGCTTCTACTGTCAAGTAGAGGTTAAACAATTACCACAAGTTTATTCCAGCTGTCTTTTTTCCAGAGATATTTAAAATATCTTTACTGTGAACTGATGTTAATTTTTCTTTTCAGTCCTGCAGAATGTATTCAGTTATTCAGTCAGTCGAGCGCCATTGGGGTGTTTACGTGAGCGTGAGCTCTGACTGGGAATCAGATGTGTCTGTGAACATTTCAGTCCTGTCACATGCTTCTTCACACACACCGCATCAAACGGAAATGACTTGAAACATGCATTCACACCATAAAACTTCCTAAGGAACAGTGTCAATCTGGCATGTCCTGAAGCCTATAGTAGTATATGATAGCGTTCTGCGGCAGAAGGCAGGTGTAGCTCTCTTCCAGTTAACACTGAAACAGCAGCCAAGCAAATCTGCCCGACCGGCCATATTGGCGGGGAGTCTCTGGTCTCAAGGGGCTCCTGGAAGCCGAGCTCAGACGTGAGCTGCATGTGATGTGAGGGTGACCTCAATAAATCAACCTAGATTAGGTCTCTGGAACCTGTATGCGGTACCACAGAGATTCTGAGGGTGAGGAGGCGGGTCAGACGTGTGGCTGGTCCCACAGGAGGGAATACCTGGAATCTGTGAATAATTCTGGGAATAAAGGGAATTCTTCATTTTTGCCTTAAAATAGGTTTATGTCCAACATGTTAATTAATGTAAATGAATGCATTGTCATTGGAAACCCATGTTCTGTATGTTTTGTTTCTTAAAAATATGTGCAAGATTGTAGTTTGTTGATATCAAAAGTCTCTATAACATCTCCACATTATAACAGCATAATTCATCATCTAATCCGAAAGTCATAATCTAATATTCTTTTAAACCTTCTTTTTTTGTTATAGACCCTCAAAGTCCTTAGAAATTATGCATAAAATATTTTTTTTTGTTTTGATATTTAGCAAATTATTATTATTATTATAAAAAGAACTGATATTTATTTCAACAACAATAATAATTGTAAATATTTTTATTCAGTACAAACGTTGAATAGATGGATGGATAAATAAATAACTACAATTAATTGTTTATTTGCATTACAATAAATAAAAAGTACCATATACAATTTAAATTTGCCATTACACGCAACTAAATCTAGTAAAGTGTGGACAAATATGCCTGCATTTTTGCATATTTCTTATGATAAACGCTTTAGAAATGTATGGAAGTATTTTGTCTGCTGCTGTGTGCAAGGCAGTGTGTAAATTCTTTTGTGGATAAACACATCAATTTTAAAGTCACACTTCCCCACCAGCTCACAGCTGAACAGCAATTTAAGAAAGCAGTCAAGTCACTGGGGCAATGAGTCACTGATATACTGCTTCACTATTCCGTCTGTTTATTTGTCCTTTGACTAAGGCTCTTAGCAGTACAAATATTCTAATAATGGTGTGAATTACAACCTACTTTATGAAAGTAAAAAGTGCCTTATTCTTTCTGGAATAATCATGCCCCATGATTCAGTTAGTATTAGACTGTGGAGGTCTGTGGTTGGTTGGTTTATGTTTTGTTTGTGGTGAGAATGAGTTTCTGGAAATCAGTATGCGAAACAATTAAACAATTTAAAAAAAAGTTGTTAGACCCTTAAGGTGCACTTCTTTATTCAGTGCTAGTTTCACCCACAGAGCACATGGCTTCAGCTCCCTTTCACTGTATGATGATCATATTTCATATGAAGCCTGAACACCACCTTTTCTCGAATGAAATTTCCTGAATTTGATGACAGCACTGAGGGTTGGGAGTGCAGTAAACTCCTCTCTGCATGTGGCAAATGGCCCAGCACTGTAGGTTGTGAATTATTAAAGAGAACATTTTGCAGCAGAGCTGAGGAAGAGCATTGTTGTGATAGCCAGCCCCTAGCGTGACTGCTACTGTACATGACGTCGAGGAATTTGCATTTATTTGCATTGGAACTGTTGATGAAATCCTTTACAAATACACACAGACTAATGTTAAATATACATTATGTGGGATGACTTAGTCGCTATACTGGCACTGAAGTATTAAGAGCATGTTATGTATTGATATTCACTTAGGTTTATTGACTATTTTAAAGTGACGCTTTCTGCTGTGCTCCTGCAATTGATTTCAAATAGATTACAGTAGAATTAGCAAGACACTGGCCATTGATTTACTCAGTCAGGTATAACTATACTGATTTCCACTGCAGAAAATGGATGGAAGATTCCTCCCTTCATAACAACAAATTAGCTGCACTGCACTACAAATAAAGCATTAAAAAGAGAATCCTGGGACTACCGGTGACATCTCAAGTCACAATCTTAAATAAACAATGAAGCTTTGACGTATATTTGTGACAGTTCAAAGCTTTTAAAGCATTGTTTCTTTAGAAATCTGATCTACAGGAAGCAGCAAATGCTACTTTCTGTTTCGCTGACGTCTCTGTCCTCTTTTGAAATTCATAGCACACACAGTCTTACAAGAGGACAGCATCCTCAGTCAGCTCGGCTCCTCTGAGACGGGGATTAACGTGATGAAAAGCAGGAGAGGTGGCCATTATCGGCCCCGAAGCTCTCAGAGAGGGGTTCTCCCACATTACTCATTCCTTACAAAGACAAATTTAAAATATTGTTGTCGTTTTGTTGAATTCGTACGGTAGGTATTTGGTTCACTGACCAATGTAGGATTATTGTTTTTTGAAATTATATAAATGTATATACATATAAAATTGAGTTGAATCTAATTCAATAAGCTTTTTCATTTCACTATGCAGTTACATAAATTTGAATAAATTTTAAATGGGCCTTAGTGCCACAAAAGTATTACATGTTGGTAAAGCTTTACAATAAGGTGTCATTTGTTAACATTAGTTACACTACGGGGCCGTTGAATGCTTGAATCTGATTGGCCGACGAACGTTCTGAGGTGTGCAATTATTTTCAGGGAAACGCACGGCGAACGTAGTTCCAGGCAGCTCTCTTGACCGC
>JAUMHP010000301.1:1591667-1601818 GCA_032361065.1 Enteromius trimaculatus
CAAAAGTTAAGAGTTGATACCAGTCCGGTATTAGAATGCATATACATAGTACGCCAAATAATAATGAAAACTCAAGGTATTGGTATGCAAAAATGACAAAAATGATAATACACAATTTTTGCGTACATATACATCTCTACAATCCCTAATTCTACCCATCGAGTAGCATAACCCCCCCCCCATGTCAATTTTTCATGTCCCAATGTCCATACCACAAGTTTTCACTTGTATTTATATTTACTATTTATACACACATTTAGTTATGTGATTATTTTACTCTGTTTAATTGTAACAGTTTAAATGTAATAAGAAATGTAAAATTGAAAGTCCGGGGCACGGGGTTCACAGAAAAACATTTTATAAAAGAAACATTTTTAGTTGAAGAAAGTTTAGAAGGTTGTTTTTAAGACATCTATATGCACAATCTGTATTCATCTCTTTTATTGAATAGATTAACTTCTTTAAAATGTGTGATTTACATTTTTTATTCCAAGGTTAAACTATTGAAATTGTTGACTTTACGATTAAAGTATAGCTTTTCTTTTTCCTTTTATTCTTTGTTGTTTATGTAACACATGCAGACAGACGTAAGAATGAATAAGAATGCTTGTTATGCAATGAGTTGGCAGCGCTTAGCTTTATTAAACTGTTATTGAAGCATCTGTCAGTACCATTTAGTGACATGCAGTTAATGTAGTTAACGAAGCTCAATAGTGCAGCAGAAACACCTACTGCTCTGGTACACAACGCTTTATACTCAAAGCACAATAACTACAGCCAAATAGCTGTCAACAACATGATTTATGTCTCCCATCAGGTCGAGATAAGAGTCATTTCACATCACACTCGCCACGCTGACATTGTTCAGGTCTATAAAGTCTCAGTTTCCCCTCCAGCCTTTACTTGTGTGGTTTCGTTCCCAAAATGGCTGCAGGTACTTTATCCATTACAGTCGCCCACAACACAAACCTGACTCAGCAAATGTCTCCTGACGAATCCAGCTCGCAGCATTTTACGCTTACCTCTTCCAGTGGCCTGAGAGGTGCTGCCAGGATATCAGCCTCTCAATGAAAGGCTAAAACTCTCTTGGGGTTAATATACCTTAAACTGGTATTTCTACCTTGCCTTTTACCATCCTCTTACTTACCATCCAGGGGTGCTACAGTGAGTGGTAAAATCAACATTATTCTCAGGGTCAGACCAAAACATAATTTGAAGTTAAATTGTTATTGAACAATTTAATTGAACTTTAATTGTTAGTTAAAGGCAGTGGATGTTAATAGGACACATGCCCTGTCAGTAATCCTGCCCTGCTTTTTTATTCCCGGAGTGGAAATGAAGTCCAAGAATGAATGGTAATTTTAAAATGGTGTTTATGAGTATGGTTGTTGGTGGGCCTTGAAGCTAAAGACAAATTCTGAAGTACGGAGAAGATCTTAGTCAGTTCTTTTCTGGGCAAAATTGCAGCTAATGAGCAATGATTCTGATTAATGTACTGTATAATGATTATTTTGTTAATTGTAAACTGTAATTGCCTTGCATTTCCATCACAAATCCATTTCACCCAAAGAAGTCTGAGTAAAGAGTCATGCAGGATTCACAGAAATACCACTTTTTGGCTCATTTGGTGGCTCGTGTTGAATTTGGAATCATTTTTGTAATTCTTTTCTGAGAATGAATTAGTTTTTTTTATTATGTATTCACTCTGCACTCTCAAGATAATCGTGGTAATTAGATAAGAAATCTTTCACACAAGGCTTGTGAGATCCCGAGGGGGAAGTTCAATCATATTAATCATATTGCAGATCCTGATTAAGAGCTTGGTGAACTGTTGGTTGTGGAAAGCAAGCTCCAGGTCATACAAAACAACAATAAATTCTGCTGCTGCTGTTTCGGATAATGGCAATTTTTGTTTGAGTTTTTCAATTAGGACGTAATAGTTTAATAATCTCAAAGAAGCATGTATGCAGTGCATCATTTTGCCAGCACACATGAAAGTGACTGTCGTTTGTGACTACATAGTCACATCTGACTGTAATTAATATGGGTTGACACCTGCAGCATCTTGCTGCTATTGCTGTCTGAGAACACTGACATTAACGTTTAACAAACTGTATGAGGTTATGGCTGGCTTTAGCGCTGGTCTCTTCCTCAGCATGCATTTAAAACCGATCCAATAGATTTCTTTTCAGTTTTGCATATAAATAAAGCCATTTGTCACATTGCAGACACTGAGAGCCCTTCACGTTCAAAGGGGAGCCCTCTCTCTGAGGTGTTTAGATTTCCCATCTGGCTCTTCTGGGTGATGGCTGTGTACTGCAGGAACAGCTGGCGGCCCACCTGTCCCCCCGCCCCTAACTCAACTTCTGTGAGAGATGAGAATAGAGAAATGAACAGTGCTTTGACTTATAAAATGTTGTCATATTTCAAAATGTTTTCAAAACAATTGGAAACCTTTCACAGATGTATGTGAGCAGGTGGCTGAACAAGATGGATGCTAGATTTTAGGATGACAGTTGGGCTTTGTTGAGACAGAATATAAACAATACAATTACATGTATTTAAATAATGGCCAGATTTACAAGAAGCATTCGAATCCTTCCAGGGTATTAGAAAAGAACAAAAACACAACCGACTCGTTCAAAAACTCTGATTAATTCAGAGAACAAACAAACGCCACTGCTCAGAGTTCGGACTTTTTGCTTTCGTGCCTAAAATACTCAATATTAACTTTTAACAGATAGCCTATGTTAATGTTTCCACTGGTTTCTAGTTTATTCTTGTTTGTTAAAGTGTTGTTGGTGCTCCAAATATCCACATGTGATTCCATGCTTACCTTGAGCGGTTGACTTTAATATGTGAGCTATTTGGACAGAGGCCTTGTGTTGAATGGGTATTTTAAGGGAAAATGTAAGTTATGATGAAATTACTTAATAAATAGTAGACTTGTATGAGCTAGTCAGGGAGGGATGCTTGAATTTAAGAATTAAAAGGTTCACCCAAAAATGAAAATTCTGTTGTTATTACTCACCCTCATATTACTGATCATTGATGTCTATGGAGGGACAGATGGATCTCATCAAAAATATCTTAATTTGTATTCCAAAGATGAACAAAGGTCTTACGGGTTTGGAACAATTACCCAATTAATTACAGAATTTTAGTTTTTGTGTGAACTAACCCTTTAAAGAACAAATATTACTAAAATAGTGCTTTAATAGCAGCTATCAGTGATCCCTCACTCACCATTACTTCAGTGATGGGGCCTATTTACACATCCTACGTTTGGTCCAAAACTTCCATGCAGTTTTTTTTTTCTTTTGAAACAAACCTATAGCCTTTTAATTAGTTAAGCAACTCTTACCACACAGGGGACACCTGATCTCTAGTGATTATCGTCATCTTGACTACATATACCGTCTCTGCATTTGATAAATAAATAGTTTAATTCTCGTCATTATCGTCACTCTGTTTTCCTACTTGATAATGTTCAGTGCTTTGCTACAGTCTGTATTGTTAAAAGCTCTATATAAATAAAAGTGACTTGACTTGAATGACAATAAGCTTTAAAAAAGGATCTAAAATCTTGGACATCTGTACAGGTTTGGAACAATATGATGAGTAAAATGACGTATTTTCAACACTGCAATATTTTCATCCATAAATGAAATGCGGCTACGGTGTTGCTCAAGATGTGTGGTAGTTTATCTTTTTGTAGATGCCTGGTAGCTGTTTTGCCTGATCACTGTGACTGAATCACGTCGTGATGATATTCGAGATAACAGCACTCTTTCTCACACCATATTTATGCTATTGTTCAATAACTATATCATTTACTTTTTCTTCAGTGTACTGTGGATGGCAGCATTAATAAATTAGCCAGGGTCATTTTTTTCTACAGATATAATTACATTAGAAAAGCAATAAGACAGCGATGATTGTGGATGCCAGGTTTCCATGGAGTCTTTCTTTTGTAGGGACAGACACGATTAGATATTTTCTTTAATGTGAGAACAGCAGGAGGGAGAGAGACAGCTCAAAGACATCTCTTTTGTTAGTTTATTTCAAATAATCACTTATTTCTGCAAGGAGATTAAATAGCACGTGGAACTCTTTAAATAATGATTATTAATATGATTACAGATGACAGAAAATAATGACTCAGACATGAAAAATTTGTATTAACTATTACAAAAGCCAATCTGAATGAATTTTTCTTGCTGTTTTTTTTGATTAAGTGTTTTCAGTAACTTTACGTTGCAGATGTCTGCAAAACTAACATTTTGTTTATTGTTCAGGAGGGGAAAACATTACAGAATACTAATTTTATTACAATACTTACTGTAAGTATCTAATATTTTGTGGTTAAAGGTGCTTTTGTATTGCTGTAAACCTATAAAGAAATAAACATCATGTTTAGAAGTAGCATTGACATAATGTCCACTTAAATAAATGATGGTTGTTTTATGGTTGCATGCATATACTGTATGGAAAGGACTTTTTAATAAAGGAAAAATCACCTTTAAATAATATGAACACAAATCTGTGTCTGATAATTCTCAAATTCAAGTTAACTTTTCACCAGAGGCATCAGTGAGTATTTCTGAAAACTCTAAGAACGCCACAATCTTCAGCCTGACCATTCATAATATTTTGTGTCAGCCTGTAACAAATGTGTCTCCGCTCTGAAATAGCAAATGCATTTCAGCATTGTTTGAGCATTACTTCTTTCTCACCCTGACACCGGCCGTCTCGTGTGATGCTATCTGTCAGTAACTGCTATTACAGAAATGATGGGTGTCACTGGAGTTGCTGTAAATCAAACTGATGAGTCCTTGCCTGAATTTTGCCAGTGAGAGTTTGATTTCTCTCCTCTTTTTTTAACCTAGAGCCACAAGTGAAGAATGGCTGGATTGCATTAGTCAACAAACTCATCCTCTCCTAATGGATTCAGTTTGTTTAGTGTATAGTGGAAATATATGTCCATTAGTGCAACAAACACACAGTGCCAGATGGACTTCGATCTAGTGCAAAAGAGCCTGCAGGTGACTTGTGATGACACTAATTACAGGCAATAATTAACATATTGCAAATACAACAACAGCAACAACGATAGTAATATCATATTTAGTATAATAATATTTAGAATTAGCTTTTATTTTCATGCTTGAAAGGGATAGTTCACCCAAAAATGCTACCATAGTGGGAGGGTTAGAGATCTCTCGGAATTCATCAAACATATCTTAATTAAGTTTGGAACAATGTAAGGGTGAGTAATCAATGAGAGATTTCATTTTTGGGTAAACTATACCTTTAGGGTTTCATTTTAATTTTGTTTGCATTAATATGCTTTTGTCATTTTTATATATTTTTTATATATTGTGCTATACAATGTAGCTTCATTTTTTATTTCAATTTTAGATGTTATACATTATTTCATAACTTATTTATTACTACTTTGTTAATTTAGGTTATTTTCTTTAAGTAGAAGTGTTTAATAATTTCTTTTAGCTTTACATAAATCAGTAAATCAGTAGATTTTCTGTTGACTGCACTGGGTTGAATATGCTAGAAATGCTTTACTCAGAATCAACACTGTGACTCATTTAAGCAGGAAGAGGACACTGAGTGTAGGACGTTTCAGATTGCGGTGCCCAGAATAAATGTATATCTAAGTTTAGCTCCTGTAACGGCAGAAATATAAAGATGCCAAGTTTGATTATAGATGTTAGAATTATAGAATTTTTCGAAAGACCCAATTCTTTAACTTGTAAATTTCTAAATAAACAAAACAGATTCCTGAAACACTCCGTTACAACTGCTCACTCTTTAAAAGCAGATATACACAGACAGCTGTCTCATGAAGGAAAGGTTCTCTTTGGAGTAATGTCTGTAGTTCAGAGGCTCACACATACCTGACTCAGTGCTGACAGGGCCAGTGAAGGTGAAGACTCGTCTGGAGAGGTGTGAGTAATGAAGCAGCTCTTGTCTGACATTGTGCCGAGAATGAAGGAGACCAGAGCAGACAAAATCCGTCCCTTGATTTCAGGAGAATCTTTCCATTTCACTACAGATCTGTTTACAAGAAGAACTTTGCAATCTAGTGGTAACTTAACACCTCATAGTTTGACTTTTTTTTGACTTTGACAAATTAAATGTTGGTTTGACAATATCGCTAAGTGCTCTGAGTGATCAGTAAATATATATATATATAGTCGACGTTGTAGAATTTTAGTCCTGTGCAGAAACAGAAGCTTTTATAATTCATAATTTTGAACCATAGTACACTATTTGAATGACATCTGTCATACCAGACTCTAAATTTTGTAATTCCAGGAATAAAGCACATATTGAAAGTTCCCAAGAGCTCAAGATCGTTGGACATCGGATAGGATTGGTACACAGCCTTAAGCAGTTATATTCTTCATTGTGGTGAGATTCTATCCGTTTCCGAGAGCGATATAAGAGATCTTGAAATTTTTAACATCCTGCAACCTTTGAGACTTTACAAAAACATAATAAATCTTTCATGGTTCTCCATCTTTAGGAAGGCAATGTTTAACCAGAATCGGATTTGTATGGCTGAAAGAAAGTGTCAAAAACGGCCTTGTAATTTAATAGCGATTCAGTACCGACTCATAACTTGACATCCAACAAGAAAAGCTCAGGGTAAGACCTTAAGGGAGAGTCTATTGAGCTGCTAGATAAATGAGAACTGAATGCATTTATGCAGATATTGGAAATAGTGCCGTCAGTAGAAGGCAGTGCACATGAATCATTTTTTTAATATTATGCACATGAATAAATACCTTAAAGCTCAATACAACTTATACTTGCTAAAGTGGTTTTGCGCATAGGTTATTTTTGATAAATATTAATTAAATAGTGTATAATGATTCTATAATTGGACAGTCTATCAAACTGTAACTTCAGCAATACATTCTCCAGAGACTCTTGTCACATTGAAAATCTATTTCCATCACAACCACTGAAGAAGAAAACAGGAACTAGCATGCACGGTTGAAAAGTCCTCATATGGTGATCAGATATAGAGTGCGTAATTCTAGCATCTTTGTGGTGGTGAGATCGTGAATCTTTTTGCACTAATTAGACCACAAGCATATTTATTGCACACAATTGATGCTCGACAAAGCATTTGGTATTGATCCATGTAACATGAAGTAGTGCTAATATAGAAAAAAAACTGTTACAGCTCAATTCAAGATCAATTCATTGCAAACTGCAAGGGAAAAAAAGAGTGGTCATGCATTTGCTTAAACAAACCGCTTCATGAGCAATACGTTCTATATGCATTATCTGATATCATCATGCATAGTGTTTGGTTGATCAATAATTGATGAGGAGATATTGAAGTGCTGGTGACTTCACTTCTTCTTGAATGCATCACAATGCAGATCTTTCATATTTTGACCCATGAGAAAATGGACATCTGAACTAAGAGGGTCAAACTTTAAATATTAATGTCATTGTCAGTGCATTCTGTCTCTTGTGAAGCCTGTTTATACTCTCTTATGCGATAAAATGCTTATCACTCTTCCCAGAGGGAGATTAGTCCTGACCACAACATTAAGCCATCTGACTGTTGCACAAACACACTTATCATCCAACTGTCTACGACCAGCTTTGAACTTCCATTGCCATATCGTTGTGTTTTTATCGAGCTGTCCATATGTTTTTCCTCATGGGTATGAGCATAGCTAAATGAGGTGACACTGTATTGAATAAGAATCTTGCACACCTGTGGTGATTTACTCTCGGTCACTGGGTTAGTTTAAGGTTGTTTAACCCACCTGCTGTTGATCTGGCCAGTGATGCAGATAGCATGATTTGAGCAGGTGGGACTAAATATGAAATATATGAAATATAGATCAAAAGTTGAGGTGGTGATTTCACTTACAAGTATGCATTTAGCAGACACTTCCCACCCCTAAAGCAACTCACAATGCATCGAACCCATGGCCTTGTTGTTGCTAGTGCCATGCTTTACTTGTTGTGCTGCGGTCATGGCTTCTTTAGGTTGCTGTAGTTAAATGGGTTAACAAAGTTGGTTTTGTTAAAGGTTGGTACTTTACTATCAGGTACTAAACAAAAGCTTTTATGTATCTTTTTACTGAATATGAACATAAGTCATTGATTTTTACACCTCTTCCTGTTCATTCTTTACATATGAAACATTTTGTCCTCACTAAGGGAAATAGAGCAGCAGTTGACTGAGTCAGTGGGCAGGTGTTGTCATCCCATTTCAAGCCTATGGGTGTCACCAGCTGTCTAGTAAAGTAAGATGGATGAGACCCAAAAGTGTTTACAACCACCAGCCTAAGGAAAATATATAAATAAATAAATAAATAAATAAATAAATAAATAAATGGTCTGCATACAGCAACTTAAGAGATAGGAGCGCTAGGACAGCAAACACTTTGGGGAAAAAAATCCAGAACATCCATCTTTGTTCAGAGTTATGAGTGGTCCGTGACAAGGGTTTGTTATTCACTAATTGTTATGATGACTATTCCTATAATTACACAGACAACTGAGAAAGGTTGTTAAAAATTAACTGTATTTAAAAGGTTAGAATGCCTTTCCTCTATGCTTTATAAACCACCTGAAAAATGTCAACTGGAAAGTGATGGTGTATTTACTAAGCTTAATTAACTTGCTGCTGTTTGGTTGTCAGTATCAATCAGAATTTGTTAAGCTGGTAGCTTTGTGTAGTAACATGGAACATGGTTTATAGCTGCTCTAAGGTAGTTAGACCATAAGTGGATTTAGCAGGTCTTTTGTAAATAATTGGATAAAAGCATAATAATGTGGATGTATATTCATGCCATTAGCTGATCCTTTATACCATCTCAATCAGCTGTTCAATATCAGCTTAAGATGTTCAAGCTGGAACATGATTGCTTGGCTAAAGGCACCAACTAATGACCATCTTTGACCATTTTAGACCAGCTGGAAACCAGCTAAACATCTACAGAGGGCAGTGCCCTGGTGGAGCTGTCCATGGTGCTGAAAGCGCGTCGGCTCACAAATCACTGATGAAATCACTATGCCCTGATGAATATGCCACATACAGTTTTCCACATCGTTCGCCTCTATTCCTCCAAAACAAATTTATATGTCATATGGGACTGGCTTCTGATGCATTTGGAGCTCAACCAGTGTTTGTTTTGGAAAATGAGGGACGCGTGGTAAAGGAGGGAGCGCGGTGTGTAAGTGTGTGCGCGTTAGAGGCATGGCGATGACGGCGTTTGGGGAGCTGTGGGTGTCTTTAAGAGCTTCTTTCTGCTGCTTACTGGTGTCAGGATAGAGAGGCACGAGCCACTGAAATACTCACGAGAACAGAGAGGCGCGCGAATCGTATTGGAAATACATTAATTTTCATTCGCATTTAGGATATACTGCCATCGGGAAACCTGGACAACATGCAGTTGCCAAAGTCACGGACTTTTGCTATCAGTTTGACGCTGCTCTCCGTTCTCAGCTCGGCAATGTGCGCCAGCCACTGTAAGTACCTGCAGTGCCGTGCAACGTTTAGATGCATTTTTATTAGATCCCTTTGCGCTCATACAGATGCTATACTCTCTGAAATCAGTTGACTTATTGAAAGAGTACAGGGAATTTAAAGACAACTGCTGCTAATCCAAACTTTTACTGGGTGTGATGAATCCGTTTCAATGTACAATGAATGACCGGTGCATATAGAGTAACACGATGCGACTTCCCATACTCATCTACCGAAAGATCGTGGAGCAGGTGTGAGAGATTTAACATTTCATATTCGATCGCTGTATCCCTTAAATTGAGGCTCAATAAGCAGTTATTGAGGCTGATGTGCTTCTCGTCTAAATGTGTAGAGGAGAAAGGGCGATGCAACATTTTGTTTAAACGTCTGTTAACTCGGTTTTTTATGTGAGTGTGTATCTTTA
This sequence comes from Enteromius trimaculatus, assembly GCA_032361065.1. NCBI lineage: Eukaryota > Metazoa > Chordata > Actinopteri > Cypriniformes > Cyprinidae > Enteromius > Enteromius trimaculatus. Next base: position 1,601,615 of record JAUMHP010000301.1, read on the forward strand.
AACTTTAATTTACTAGTCGCACAAGTGTCTGAAACAAATTAGTTGATAGATCTAGGCAGCTTATCACTTAACTGTCTAAATTAATAGCAGGTACATTGTTAAATATATATGCATAGGAATGCCAGACTGGTTGTAACACTAAATTATATAATTCATTATTATCAGCCTCATTTTAATGTATCCATTTTTATAGGTGTAAAGTAA
>JAUMHP010000301.1:1601918-1627622 GCA_032361065.1 Enteromius trimaculatus
TGAAAATAATTGCACACCTCAGAACGTTCGTCAGCCAATCAGATTCAAGCATTCAACGGCCCCGTAGTATAAATTTACATTATATATACAGAGGAGGCAAAATTATTACAGCGCCTGACAGATCTGAAAATATTGTTCTTATTGTTTGCAATACATCATTTTACTATGGTACTTATTCCACACAAAGTTTTGTGTGTCATTGTACAGGAAATGCACCCCTGGTCTGGCTGGTGTGTTGGTTTGTTTTAATTGGTTAAAAAAAAAAAAAAACAGGTCGGTCAGACAGTTTAAGCTTAATGACCAAAAAGCCTGTTTTTTCCAGTAAGGCGAGTATAATTACTCACTAGACTTTGTTATTTAAATACTAGCCTATACATAACCCAAGTAAAACAGTAGTAGTAGTCAACAAACCCAGGCACTTTTGTTTGCTAAATCTGTAATTGATATACTGTAGCATAGTCTTTTTAACATGCGTTCTTTAGCTTAACAATTTAACATGCACCAGGCAAATTGTAGAAGGTATAAAGCTTCAGCGAGTGACACGGAAATGCAGCTGTGATCAAATGGTTGAGCTGTCACTTTTATCCAGGCATGACACACTCTAGCCACTGAAATTACTGCTTTGAAGGAGTCTAATTGGAAATGCTGCTCAGTTTCAGCAATTACGTGCGCATAGCGATCAAGAGTATAAATGTCTCTCTTTTTCAATTCAGCCAGCCTGGCAATGCAAAGACTTCCTATTACTTACACAGCATAGATTTGCGTGTCTTTTCTCGGGTCCTCAACTCACCAATGAGATGCGTGAGCCAAACAAAAGCATTTGTCTAAAAGTCACTACTTACAGCTTATCTCGTCACCCACAAAGGCAATAACGTCTTTTTTATTTTTTGTTCAGCATTCTGGACAAAAGATGAAAGGAAATGTACATGCTGGTCTAAACAGGATTAGTGTCTGAGACAGACAGTTGTGTGTTTCAGTCTAGTGAGGAAACCTGATGTTCAACAACAATCGACACACAATAGGGGGGAGGAGGGCGCTCTCCATCTGTTGTGCAGGGCCAGTCTGTGTTAGAGCGGCTGTTTTATCCTACCTGAAACCAATTTTTTTTTTTTGGTCTAATTCACATCATAGAAGTGTTGGCTGAAATAGAGAGTGTTGTAATTACCGGAATAGAAGAAGTGAAGCGCTTGAGCTCAAACGACAAACAGATGGCTGGCACAGGGGAGACTGTAGACACACAGCGGCCACACACAGCTTGGGCGCCCTTCACATGTAATGGCCAGAATTAATTAAATCAAACCTCAAAGAGAATTTTTCCTTTGGGGACAGGGGTGGAAGGGGGGCAGTTTTTTTGCCAGGAGATTTGTGTTTGGCCCTTTTGTATTGTGTGTATTGTGTGTGAGAGCTGATGGTTCACGTATTGATTGTTGTCTTGGATGTCTTGACAGTAAGTGTGTGGTTTGTTTGACATTGTATTATGGTTTATATATAACCGTATTATGCTTTAATGTTCATATATGGTCACTGTGCTTATTAAAACAGTGCATGGCATTTTCGATTGATAGGTCAGAGGGTCAATGATGGTTTGTGGCATTCAGTCAGTCTCAGTACTCGAGGTCTGCAGATCATCATGACGCTGGACAGTGAACCCGCATCCACCATCCAGCTGAAGAGCTACCTGGAACCAAAAGACAAACACTACTTTGGAGGTAAAATTGTGAACCGATATTTTCAGAAATTTCATTTACAGTTGTGGTATTTTTATCTTTGAGTAAATGTTTGAGTGTGTTACCCTATTGTTCACATGAAATATGAACAAAATATGAGGGATCACAAAGGTAGCATTTAATATAAAATATAAAGCGGCATGTAAGAGCTAGTATACTTTAGATTAATATATTGAATTAGCTTTTATTTTCATACTTTCAGCTTTTGTTTTTATTTTGGTTTTAGTAATATTGTTATGAGCTCTTGTCCTTTATATTAGTCTTTGGCAGTTTGTATGTTGTATTAAATGACATTTTTAAATTACTTAAATTACTTTTGTTTAAGGTTTAATTTAATGTATTTATTTCAATTAGTTGCCAAGGCAACAGTACCACTGATAAAAGCTAATTATGAATTTGAGCTAGATGCACGTGATTATGTATTTAATGCATGTAATATCTAAAATATTAAATGTAGCATATACAAATATTTAACAGCTATATTTTGATGTTTTTTTAAGTTTAGTATTTTATTTATGCTGATTGACCGGTCAATGTCAGTCAAGCCATAGAACATGATGATGTGTGAAGGCCTTCAGAGTAAAAATTGGAAAAACATAAATAACTTTTTGGTGTGTGTGTGTTTCATTTTTGAGGCACTTTTCAAAGATTTATTGCTTCTATTATAACATCCATCCATACAGTGAGGTGTATTTTCATCAATTCTTTCAGGATGTCCTGTATCCCAGAATGACTCCAGCTGCTTGAATCCCACAATGGCCTTTCAAGGCTGCGTCCGAGTTATCCTTGTCAACAACCAACCTGTTGATCTTCTGTCAGTCCAGCGAGGTCATCTAGGAAGCTACAATCAGCTACAGTTTGACTTATGTGGCATTCGTGACAGGTGCGGTATTCGAACATATGCCTGCTAGATATTTCTCTTGCTGTTTTACATTTGTCTATATGAATATCCACTGGTTTCCATTTTATTCGTTACATCTTGGAAACTTGAACATGTCAGAGCTGTTCTTTGTCGTTAAGGCCCAGGTCGTGCTGGCTGAGCTGGACTATCGGCATAGTCCTAATTAGAACTGGGGGAAGTTCATTTGTACTTTCATTTAGGTTTGTGGCCAGCTAACAAGCTCAGTGCTGCGTTTTGCACTTCTTCTCATTACCGCACACTGGAATCATCGACCCAGAGCTGCATGACCCCAGCTGTCCCCCAGGTCTGCAGCGCTCCTGCTTTAAGGAAGAGAGAGATTTCTACTCTGATTTACTTTCTTTTGAGTAAACAAGATAAATGCCAACAATGGGTAATGATATCTTCAGTTATAGATCTGTTGGAGACTAAGAGAATGTACACTATTGTTCAAAAGTTTGGGTTTTTGAAAAGTATACATTTATTTAATAAAAAATACAGGAAAATGATTTAATTTTATATGTATATAAATACATGTTTATTATAACAACATTTTTAAAATCTATTTATAATAAATGATTCATTTATTAATTAAGTGTTACTGTATTTATCCATTATTTTTGATCGAACTCAGTTCATTTATTTGAAGTATAAGTCTTTCGTAACATACTGTGGCCCGGTTTCACAAACGGGGCTTAGCTTAAGCCATGACTAGGCCTTTGTTAAATTAAGATATTTAAGCAACCTTTACAAAAATGCCTGATAAGAAAATATTACAGGTGTGCATCTTAACACAGAACAATGACACTGACATGTTTTACGATATGTGAGCAAGATATTTTCATCTAAGACAGCTCAAACATGTAATTTAGTCTGGGACTAGTTTAAGACTTGTCTGTGAAACTGGGGGTATGTGTATTTACATTTTTTTCACTTTTAATGTTTTCACTTTGTCAGTTGTATGTGTCCTTGCTGAATACATGTATTACATTCTTACAAGAATGGTAACCCTTTAGAATAGGTAACACTTGTTAACTATTAATCAATAATAGTTATTAGGGTAGATGTTTAGGTATTAAGATTAGGGATGCAGAATAAGGCATTAATTTGTGCTTAATTAACACTAATAAATGGCTAATATTCTAGTAATCTGCATGCTAATAAGCAGCTAATAGGTTTAACCGTAAAATAAATGATCTACATTATTCATTGTAAAGATCCTAAAAGGTTATACAGAAAACTTTATTTATTTACGTTAAACCATAGTTTAATAGTTCACTTAAAATGCTGACAACACAATAGAATTTGAATTGGCCTGAAAGAATAATGAATTTATTGAATTGCAGTGTACAGAATTTCCACACAGCTAATGCATTCTGGGAAATGAAGAGTTCTTTCACCATGGACACAAAAATGTATTTATTGGATATCATGGTATTTAAATTTCACATACCCATGTCTTTGAATCTCAGTTCATTTTACTTCTGCTCTGCATTCAAATGGCAGTTCTTCAAACTGTTTGCTACCTCAGGTCAAATTCAGAAACAAACCTGAAACTATCCTTTAATCCTGGCATTATTCATGTTCTAACCTGGGAATAATATTCTCACCTTTTTGGATTATTCAGCAGCACCCAAATTGCTCCACTTTATCCGGTTTACCGCACTGGCTTTTATTCAGTCTCTCAATGTGTTTTTATTTGGCGGCAGGGACATGTCCCACCGGCTTGTCTGTACAGCGGGATTTTATTAATAGTGAACTTGTATGAACATGACAAGACCCCTCCATCAGTGGCAAGTCTAAATCATTCATGAGCAGCTGTCATAGTCTGAGGGCCTCCGCTGTGAGCTATGTGACAGTTTTTGTGAGCCTGCCACAGGGCGAATGCTCCCGGCTGCTTAACTGAACCTTTCCTCCGTCTCTGTCCCCTCTGTATGCAGCCTCAGACTGTGTCTCTGATAATCAAGTGCCAAAATAGCTGACCCCTGCAACGCTTTGCCCTCTTTTGGGTTTTGGATATTGTCAAAGAGAGCTTCTCCATGGAGACAAATTAGTTTGGGTTTTTTTTTGTCTAGCACTAGCATTTTCAAACTTAATGAAACCTCAGTGAAAGGCATCCATTTCTGTATTTTAATGATGTAGTCCTTATTTTGTCTGAAGGTGGTGACACATGGGAAACTGTTTCAGGTGCGGTATCTGCAAATGAGCTACATGAGCTTATCAGAGCTAGTTCGTTGAGACCAGTGTTAACTGTAGCAGTATAGTAGCAATATAGTAGTTATAACTTATAATTCTGTTTCAATTGTTTATATTTGAAAAATACAAGGTTATATTGTCTGAAAACCCCCAACTTCCTCAGTATTCCTACTGTACGTGTCTCCTTGATGACAAGGTTATTCATTTTCATGCCACAATTATGTTATAATCCCCTTAAATTCTGATATACGTGTTAGTTCTCCTTTGATTTATGCCTCTATATTACGATTCTAGCTTTATATTGCTAATAATATTAATGCTGTTCTAAATTTTTAATGTTACTGAAGTATTAAACTGACTGTTATGCGATTTAATGGGACTTATTATGAGCAGTTAAAATCACAAACGGAGATCGGCTGTCCATCACTCACTGAAAACACACGCAGTGAGTCCTGTTTTTTCCACGTCACAAACCTTACAACAAATTTTCAGGTCATCGACTTTTACTTTAGACAATGTCCCCTTACCAGAAACCTCTATCAGTAAAATTTCACAGGGCGGTTTATTGCGGCAGAGCAGTTCTGCACATTGGTTGGCATAATTTTATGGTCCAGCAAAACCTTTTTCCAAGCATGACTAGAAATAGCACAGAGGTAATGAAATCATCACCTGAAACAGTATCCAGCCTGCAGTTGACTCTCCCTGTAGTGGTTAATGGCTGTTTGAATGGCTGTATTGTACGTGGAGGCCTCGTAAAGTGGGCTCTTCAGGGACCAGGCGTGCAAACTGAGCTCTGTGAAATTATATATGCAGGTCTAAAAGGCTGGTAATTGTGAAAGTTAAGCAGACAAATTAATGCGCTATTAATCAACACGTCTCCAGCAAGCATATCAATTTTTGTATGTCTGCTTGTTAGTTTATCGACAGGCAAGATACTGGAGAAAACAAAGGCTCATTTAGCTCTGAGGAAAACAGATGGATGAAATGAGCTGACATTTTCTAAAGCAGGTTCTAAATTCTTAAGTTGTGTTCATGAATTCTATACAGGTTTAAAATGACACACAGAATGCCGTTTTTTTGCATAAGCTTTTAGCTTTAGTTTAGTTTATTTTGTATTTTGGTTGCTTTTCGATTCCCTTTGTTAGAGATTATGAACCTTTTTTTATAGAAAAGCAAATAAATTCTTGAAAAGGAAATACATTTTCTGCAGGCAAGTCACATCAGCCCTGTCTCTGATACTCCCCTCACACAATTGCATGTATTAATTTTACCCTTTCTAAATTAGATCCATCTGCACTTGGTATCAAATATTCTGTCAAAACTCCCAACGATTCTCTTAATTTAACAGACTGTTTGATGCCGTCGAGCAGTTGGGCCACTTTAAGGTCTATTTCAATGCTGGCAACAGACAACTTAATTGTATGCTGACATACTCATTCAGTCTCAGAAAATTGATTTTGACGTGAGATGGACATGTAGTCAGTTCTCTGCCGTCTGAGGACTTTCATTCAAAATGAGCCTGTTAAAAATAAATGCTGACTATTATGTTCTGTTTCAAAATGCATTGTAATCTTTGGTCACACTTGGTTTATTCTCATTTTGTTTCCTGTATACTTGAACTAAATGTTTACCTATATATTTTTTTTTATATGACAGGTGTCTGTATAATTTCTGTGAGCATGGAAGCCGGTGTTCCCAGACGTGGTCGTCTTTCTCCTGTGATTGCACCGGTACAGGATACAGTGGAGCTACGTGCCATAACTGTAGGTCTGCGCAATGGATTCCTACATTTCAAACACACTTACTGTTCATTTATTATGTATTGCTCACTGCCAGAATTCCCTTAGGGTTCTTTGAATATGAGTTTACGCTTAGAAAACATGCGCACAATACAACAACTAACATCACATACAGCGTATGCATTATCAAATGCTCAATAGTTTTAGGAAGCTTTGATCCTGTATTTGCAGATCTGTGTTTACTGCTCAAAGTCTGTTTTTAGCAGGAATCATCTTTACGTAATGTTTGCTGAAAGTACACACATCTAGACAGCACTGTTTTGCACAAAAGATCCGAACAATGTCTTTGATCTTGTTTGTGAAATGTTTCAGGTGCTTTGATGAAATCTTGTATTCTCTGTTTGAATTCTTAGCCGTATATGAAGCGTCATGTGAACACTACAGGCTTGCTGGAAGCACTTCTGGATATTTTTCTATAGATCTTGATGGGAGTGGCCCTCTTGATCCTATTCAGGTCTTCTGTAATATTACAGGTCAGTTATTTCTTTCTGACCCCAGCTCAAATGTTATTTGATCGAACTGTTATATCTTTTCCATGTGTTGTACTAAATGTCAGGGTCTGAAATTAGCAGTTGTCAAGTGGGTAACCCCTATCAGTTCACTAGCCAAATTGGCAGGTTCATCAATTATGGCCTCCGACCAGGAGTCTCCAACAAGTGTAAAGAGGATCAAACTGGGGAAAAGAAGTGTGTGTGTGTCTTTAAAATACAAATATATTATATTCTATGTGTAGAATTCAGAGGTTGTTCAAAATCCTGCCACAACATTCACATAGTTTTGAAATAAATTGTGGAAAAGTATTTGTAGGTAACTTCACACTAGGCTAGAAAATAAGTGTATTGTTAATTTTCAGTATTTGTGGCTTGAATAAAGTGTTAAATTTATTTTTATATAAATATTATATAGATTACCTTTTCTTTTTTCATTTTTTAATGGCACTCATTGCTATTCAACACCGTCTCACTCTCAACTCATCACATATTGCCTCTTGGTACCCCTTTAGCGTTATTTTTCAACGTCCAGGTGCTCTGTTGCTTTAAATAAGAAACCCTTGGCGTCAATATGCCGATGCCATATACTGGGAATTCTATCATCATGCTTAAATCAAATATATTGGGTTATGATATTGCTTATTGCATATGTGTTGGTGTGTGATTTTTCAAAGCAAACATGTAGCAACAGTTTTATTTATATTACATTATTTACACCTTTATAAGCGTGTAACCAGACACCTGCCCCTAAGTCTACAATTTGTCAATAAAACACAAGATATACAGTAACAGACAGATACAACTACCGTCATTATTTAAAAAGGATTAATATTCCAAGTCAAAATAATTGATTTGTGAGAGGGATAGACATGATCACTGTCTCCGTCCACCGTAAAGCTAATCCTGCACTCGGCGCAAATTCAGAAAATGCCACCAGAAGAAGCCTTTACTTCAGCTTTGGTTGTGAATGATGTTGACTCTAGTGTGTCTCGTGACCAATTGCATCATTCAACGGGACGGGAGTATCTTTTTGAATGAGATAAACACATAAAAACTTTTTTTTACAAACACATGCAAATCATTAAATTAAGACAAACAATTAAACACAACAACTTTCATGTCAAAAAACAACCTTCAAAAGTGGTCAAGTGGTCTTTACCAAGCTTCAGTATGTCACGAGTTGGGAGTGAGACTCTGTTGCCTTATGTTTTAGTTGAAGTGATTTGTGCCTGTATACTAGTGATTAGATTGATTTCTTGACTGCCATCTTGAACTTTAGAATGCAGAGGAACGTGTGTTCTGTGTTTGAACTGAATGCGTGTCAGTGAATATGCTGAGTACGCTGACTTTTGTGGGGAAACAGCTAAAGTCATTTTAAATTGATTGTGTATCTTCTTTGCCATTTTCATTTTGGAGAGATTTATGGTTGGGAATTACAACAAACATGGTTTTATTAGAAAAGACACCAATGTTTTTATTTCTATCATATGCATAGTTTCCACTATCAATGATTGACTGAAAGCCATTTAGTGATTCAGAATCAGATTTATTAAGTAATATATTAAAATCTAACTGTGATTTTGAATAGGCAGCGAACATGGTTTTAAAATACTATTAATCCATTCTATGGTGCCTTTAAGTATATATGTCCCTATTTAGGTAGTAATTTGTATATATTTTGTTATATGAATATCTGAATATACAAAACATCAAAAGAAAGAGCGAGGAATACAGATACATTCTTTTTGAATGTGGGTTCATAAATAAAATAGCAAAACAACATTTTAAATAAAAAGCTGAAAAAAGGACTGACAATCAGTTTAGTTTTTGTTTTATATTCTTTAAAAATGTTCATATTTGTAAATGTAAGACATTATATCTCCCTATTTCTAGTGAAGTGAAATGACTTGTGGTCAGGTATGGTGACCCATGCTTGGAATTTGTACACTGCATTTAACCCATCCAAAGTACACACCCAGAGCAGCGGGCAGCCAGTGCTTTAGATGCAAGACTCTGATTTCTTTTGTGCCTTTTACTTAACCTGGAATGTTGGAATAATGAAGAGCAAATAAATGTTTCAGGGAGCAAAGTGTGGACAGTGGTTCGTCACAACAGCTCGAATGCAGTCAGAGTACGAGGCTCTACACTGCAGAAGCCATATGTGGGATGGTTTAATTATAGCGCCTCATCTGAACAGCTGAAGGCTCTGGTGTCTCTGTCAGAACACTGTGAGCAGAGAATCGCCTACCACTGCAGAAGGTCACGGCTGTTTAACCCCTGGGGTAAGTCTCTCAGTGCTTAGGTATGTCTCAAATACTGAAAGAAAAATCCTTGCTAGACTGGTTTTGTTAGGTACTAAATAACAGCAACAATAAATATATATATTTTTTCATTTCTTCTGAATTATTAAGATTAATTATGGATTAATTATTTAAAATCACTGTGAATGAGACAGTTTTGAAAATAATTTTACATGCAGACATTTTGGTCTGTTAGCATGATGACAATAATTGAACTGCGTTACTAGAAAATATACTATGAATATACTATGAAAATATTTACTACGTTAGCATCTCGCCAAACGTATGTGAGAAAGGTCATAATGGTCATCCGGTGTCTGCAGGAAGGAAGGGAGAGATTTTGAAAAGCTGTTATTTCAGTTTTGGCAGCTCTTGGAGAGAGTCATGTGCAGTTTTCCTCAGTTTATGAAAAATTGATGTAGCTCCGTTCCCCCGAGGCAGATATCATGTCACTGCAGACTATAAACAAGATTATTATTCCCTACCTATTGTATCATAAAAATGTGTTTTTTTTCTCTCTCTCTATGTCTCTCTCTTCTGGTCCAGCTCGGTTCAAAGAATAGCATAATTATTTGCATTGCTTTTTGGAACACTGGTTTCTTTCTGTCACTCTTGCTATTAAAATGTGTTATCTTATTCACAGTTGAATTAAAACAAATCATGCAAATCCAATATTATTACAGCAATAGTACAAAAAGAAATTTAAAGACATTTAAAAATGCGTTTTTTGTTTGTTTTCCACCATAGTTGTTAAACACAGATCTGTTTGTGTTAAAAAATTGTGAGGGCTGTTGTCTAGATTGTCAGAGAGCTTCCTTTCTTTTCAAGTTAGAGGTGAGAGTGAGCAATTATCATGGCATCACATACTGTAAGTGTAATGTCTCTCACTCACTTACTCACTGTAAGAAGGCAGGTCTTTATAAACAATTTAAAATATTTAATCAAACACTGCAATTTACAAGAGAAATGCCAAATGCAATTTTAATACAAGTAATGAACTTCTTATAGTTCATCAGCTAGCAGAGAATAAAACAACCATGTTTTTTTTTTTGCAGTTTGGCAGCCATCCCAGTCTAAATCCATAATTACTGCCCAGATTAAATTCCGCTTGGTGTTAATATGCATTGTAGATTTATTGGAAGTCATTATTAGCACACCTTATCACAAGTGTTTTGATTTAGTGTGCTAAATGAAGCTGTCAGTTTAAAGATCTTTCAGTTCTTCATGGTCTATGCTGATGTCAATTCATCTCTTTCACAAATCAAGGGTATCTCATTTTTCCAGGTAATCACCATTTTGTTCACCATCAAGTAATTACAGTCAAAGAGAGGTGAAATGGATATTTCATCTGTTATATACAATAAATTATCCCAAATCCAGAAACATAGCTAAGTCATAGGTGAAACAGTCCATGCGACATCAGTGGAGAAAACAAAAGTAACATAATTTACTGTAGCAGTTCTTCTTCTGTGACTTACGTCTTTTGTGTTAGAGAGCATCACACCGCACCGTAAATGTAAGCTTTAACATATTTGATGAAATCAGTCTTGATTGACATCTACTGTACTGAAAGCACTTGTGTCTGTTACTGACAATAGGTCTGAAACTCCATTTTGGTATCTAATGCAAAGGATTGATTTGTACAGGTCTTAAATGGAATCAGAGTGTGCTTTGTACATTAACATTAATAAATCTGGTTTTGTTGCAGATGGCACCCCTTTGTCCTGGTGGTTGGATCGCAGAGGAGAGAAGAGGACCTACTGGGGAGGATTCCAGCCGGGGGTGCAGCAGTGCTCCTGCGGTCTGGAAGAGAACTGTGCTGACATCAACTACTTCTGCAACTGTGATGCAGACAGAGTGTCATGGTAACCAGGCAAATGCACCTCATGATGTCTATTACAGATTGCTGAGATGGACCTTACTTTTACTAACACTGGCTCTAATTCACTGATAATTGCACACAAGTTGTGCAATTATGTGCACAGGCAAGCCTCAAAACCAACGAAATGCAGTAAACATCTTTTATGTATGCCTTGACCTATGTTATGCATAATTTATACCTGATCCCTAAAAGCTGATAAATGACATGATTTCTTATTATATAACATATTTTTTTATTAAAATTTATTGTAGGGACACTACACCCAGTAAAGCACATTTATACTTTACAATAAATGTATTTGAAATTGTATCTTTATTTTTATGCTTATCAAAGCTGCATTTATTTTATTAAAATGATAGTCAGCGTTGAATAGAATTTTCAAAAGAGCACCATTATTTGAAAGATTGTGAGAAAAGATTGTGAACCTTTACTGACACGATTAATCAATTCAATGCACCTTGCTAAATAAAAATAGTCAATTGTTTAAATGAATGCAAAATATAATCTTACATATTCCTAGCTAATGCATCCAGCTTAGTTTGAATGCTGTGTCTGTTGTCTACAGGGAGAATGACACTGGCATCCTCTCATACAAGGAGCACTTGCCAGTGCGGGAGATTGTAGTTGGCGATACTTACAGACTGGGCTCTGAAGCCATGTATGTCGTGGGACCCCTACAGTGCTCTGGTGACAGTGCGTGAACTGATCTCTTCTGCTGTTTTCATTCCTGACAGGATGTTCGAAAGAGAAAAAGAAAGAGAAAAAAAGTAGACAGATAACAGATAATTCATTGTATAAGAAGAATATATAAACTGTCAAATATATGACATTTATCTTTCTTCCTCTTTGTTAGAGTTCCTGTGGAATGCTGTGTCTTTTTACCAAGCGGCTTCATATCTGCAGTTCCCGTCTCTCCAGGTGGAGCTTTCTCTCGATGTCTCCTTCTACTTCAAGACTGCTTCCCCCTCAGGGGTCTTTGTGGAAAACATGGGGATTCAAGACTTTATCCGGGTTGAGCTGAGCTGTGAGTCCCAACACATCAAGAATAATTTCCCAGTGTTAGATTTGTAATATAACATATAAAAAATAAAACAATATTAATAATGCTTTTCTATTCATCTTAGTTTGGTGTAGGCCTATAACTTGAGTAACACTTTAATTGTTGAGAAATTGATAGTTATTTTAGTTTATGCAGTGGGTATAATGAGTTAACAATGAAAAAAGTCAGCATGCATTTAATTTAATTTATCATTTAGGTTTTTCTATATATTTTTGTTAATAATACATAAAATAATTGTTTAACTTAAAATGTTAAACATTTATTTATGTACTCACTACTACTCAAATGTGTGAGACGTTTTGATCATACAAACCTTTTGAATGGTGGTGTATGTATAATCTATACTTTTGTTTTATGTTGTAAAATTATTGTTCATTGTTAATGTTTAACTAATTGCAACTAACGCTAACATATAGAACCTAATTTTTAAGTGTAACCCTAACTTAAATTAACAATGAGATATCTAACACTGTTAGAAGTCTTAGTTTTCATTTGTTCAGACTTCTTTCCTCGTGTTCCTGTTTACCCAGCTCCCTCAGCTGTGACTTTCTCCTTTAATGTGGGCGAAGGGCCAGTAGTCCTGACCGTCAAATCTCCTGTGCCACTGAACGACAGGCAGTGGCATTGGGTTCGAGCCGAGCGCAATGTGAAAGAAGCATGCCTGCAGGTCGACCAGCTGCCCCTTCGGATCATAGAAACCCCACCTGATGGACACCTTCGCCTTCAGCTCGGAAACCAGCTGTTTGTTGGTAAAAGAAACCTTTTGAAAGTGCACTGCAGAGAGAGAGTCGAGCTGTATTTGTTTGTTACTCTGTATACAGCCATATAGTATCCATCTGCGTCTGAAAAGTGTTTTTTTTCCCCCATAATTTCTTCTCATATCTCTCAGGGGGCACAGCCACAAGACAAAGAGGCTTTCTTGGATGCATTCGAGCATTTAACATGAACGGAGTGAATTTTGACTTGGAGGAACGGGCCAAAGTGACACCAGGAGTGAGTTCAGGGTGTGCGGGTCACTGTAGCAGCTCAGCTGGTCTCTGCCACAATCGAGGGAAATGCATTGAGAAAAGCAGCGGTTACATGTGCGACTGCACTAACTCTGCTTATGGGGGACCCTCTTGCACAGAAGGTATTATTTCAGATTTAACTAGTCATGTCAATAAATTAAACCTTTTATGACTGTTACATTAAATTATGTTTTATTAACAAGGTTCAGGAGGAGCACGATAACCTGATCAGATAACCTGTCAATTAGACATGGCTGCACAGTGTGTGTATACTGTGTATATATATATATATACTGTATATATTCACAGCCTACTTACCCCTGTACTACGACAGTTTTCCGGCATCCCTTCTTCATCCCAACTCCTCACTATTAATCCATTTTGCATCCCATGCTCGGGATAGGGGGAGTTCTCTGGGTTCTGGGCTATATTCTTGCCTCAGAGCCATCCCCCGGCACAGCACGCCAAAATATGCTTAATCAGATTAGACGTAAGGGTGGACTTGTGAAATAATACACAGAACACTAATAATTGCAATAAAAGAACAAGATTAATTTGAGAGTACATGTTTTACTTTACTTGATGAATACCAAAGAAACAAAAAATAATAAATAAATAATTTAAATGTAAAATGCATTTCCTTTTTAATAAACAAATGCAATCTAACAATTAAAACCCTCTAAAATAGAACTGTTTTGCAGACGGTTGTTAAGCAATAATGAATACTTCCAACAGCATCATCTTTGTCTAGGATCTGATGAAACTGCCATGTAATATGTGACATGAATTCATGGATGACTTAGTGACGTCTTTATATTTGCATAATGTACCTTAAAAATAATTTAGCCATATGTCAGTGGGCAAGCGCTGCAGGTCTTTGAATAACTCTGCTCTATCAAAGGCTCTCTGATGCTGGATTGGAGAGCTTTGATGTTGCCTGTATGAGCACTGAAAGCACAGAAGTCTCGGAGGCGTATGTGTCGAGTGTTATTTGTGAACATCTTGATATGCAGAATCTGAAACAAATGCTACTAAGTTTCTTCAGTTTACAAAAGCTGCCCTTCCATTATGACACAACAACAAAGTATTAATGACTTCTCTTAACCTTGCTATGTCTGAATTTGCCATTTTCTTCGCGTGGGTGGCTTGTCTTATGTATGCCATACTCATAGACATACTTGAAAACATACCTCAGATTTTTTATTTAGAAATATAGTGTTATATAATCTGTCCGTAAACAAGAAGGGAAAATCTACACATTTGTATTCATGAAGACATCAGAAAGTCAGATGTGCGTTAAGCTGCCTTTCTTTAGTTTGATCTGATGAGCTATGCTGATCAAAGGCACTGAGAATGAGATGAGAAAGTCTGACTGTTCTGTTCTCTTGCCTCAGTCTGTCTGTCTGTCTGATAGTCTGTATCTAATAGAGCCTGCCATTGTGATGATGCACGTTATTCGAATACAGACAGAGATGAAAATGTAATTAGAAATGCCAGAGTACTTGTTCTGATTCTTGCTCCAATAGTCATTGATGTATTATGATGTTCTCAACTTTTCATCTTCTCTGTGTGTTCTTTGTTTTTCCTTCTGTCTGTCTCTGCCTGTTTCCAGTTTCACTTGAAAATGTTTCACATTGCTCAAAGGTGCTCTATGCGATGTTGCAGGATTTTAGCGCGATTTCTTTTTTATCTCAAACCATATGCTTCTCCCCTTGATCGTCTTGCTGTCTGCCCTCTGAATACATTGGGGGAAAAAACCTGATCTCGAAAGACATCACAGAGGCTGCAATACCAAAACAAAGACTATGGGCACCAGAATGTACACCAATACAATAACAAACTACGGCCAACCAATCGGCAAGAAGTTTAACATCGTATTTAACCCTGCCTCTTCTTGCTGATTGGTTGGCTGAAGTTTGTTTGCGTGCATTAAACCCCACCTCTTCTTGCCGATTGGTTGGAAATAGTTGGTTATTGTACTGGTGCACATCCTGTGCCCATAGTCTTTGTTTTGGTATTGCAGCCTCTGTGTTGTCTTTCAAGACCGGGTTTATTCCCAAATGTATTCAGAGGGCAGACAGCAAGACGATCAAGGGGTTGATGCATACAGTTTGAGATAAAAATTAAATGGAGCTAAACTCCTGCAACATCGCATAGAGCACCTTTAAAAATGCCTTGCAAGCATGATGTTTGTTGCTGACTTGTTGACCAGCCTGCAAACTGAAAGGATCAAACTTCTAGCAAACCTAAAACATTTAACATTAAATCTCAGAATTTGTGTTCACAGATTTATTTTTTCCTTTTATTTTCCATTTTTTACCAGCACTAGGGCACATTTCTCAATACTTAGGTCAGTTTGCACACAGTTGCTTTTAAAATAAAATTGGCACAGCAGTTCTTTTCACAATTTAACTGGCATGACTATAGGCTACTGCTACAGTAAAATCTTCATATGATACACATCTGTCATAAAGACATACTGTACTTGTCACTCT
Organism: Enteromius trimaculatus; assembly: GCA_032361065.1. Lineage (NCBI taxonomy): Eukaryota > Metazoa > Chordata > Actinopteri > Cypriniformes > Cyprinidae > Enteromius > Enteromius trimaculatus. The sequence continues at coordinate 1,617,774 of JAUMHP010000301.1, forward strand.
ACAAAAACACCTAATACTAACAACAGGTAGTGGTCACACTTTATTTTAAGGTTCAATTCTTGCAATTAGCAAACTGGTAACTGCGACTTTTGTCTCAATAAACTACTCATTTGTTAGTAGTAATAGTTAATAGTTAGTACGACAGTTATTTAGTTTTGGTATTGGGTAGCATTGGGGATATACAGTGTAATATGGTTATGTGGAATATGTTAATAAGCAAGTACTGTAGATAGTGAGAATTGGTCCTTATACTAAAGTGTTACCAATGCAGAATTATAGAATGTTTTCTGTTGTAAAATATCTTTACAAAACAAGAATGACAGAGCTGATACAGACTTCGCTTCAGTATGTTTTACATCACATAACAAATTGTTTTAAGTTAAGCTTTTGTACAAATTGTGCAGGTGTGCATCTATAATTAAAAATATATATTTAAATATGGTTTAACTTTAGAAATGTACCAATTTGCTGGATTATTCATCCTGTATTACTTACTGTCTTGAACTTTTAAATTTAAGTAATTTAAATGTGCAAATTGGCCTGTAAATACATAGACTTTTGATGGTGGTTGTGTCTGAGTTAGAATAGAATTGATGTACTTTGAAAGAATTAGTCATTATATGTATAGTTTTGCCAAAGCATTGAACAATGATCCGCATTTTAGCCCAGAAAGGCCAAATAGTTGTGCTTTTGAAGTTTTATGAAAAAGTGATCAAATAAATTGCTTGTAGGGATTTTCATTGTTTGCTAAATTATGCATGGCGGTCGCTTGTAGAATCCATTGATATGAATAAATGCATTAGCAAGATCACATACCCTATTTAAAGTGTTTAAATAAAAATCATGTGTACTCTGAATAGATTTATGGCAAGTGACAAAATCCATCTGGTTTTTTTATATTCACAGAGGTGTCTATGTCCTTTGAAAGAGGAGCGTCAGTCACCTACATTTTTCAGGAGCCATTCTCTGTCATACAGAACCGGTCAGCCGCAGTGCTGTCTGTCCCTTCTCAGTACAGCAAGAACAGAGACAACATGGCACTGAGTTTCCAGACCACACAAAGTCCTGCCATGCTGCTGACAGTCAACACCCTCAGCCAGCAGTATGTGGCCATCATCTTAGCTCGGAATGGTGAGTCAGCTGTTTAAATGTATATTATTCTCAATGCTGGATGACATTAGTTTATGAAAGGTTTATATGTCTATAATAGGGATATTGCAGCAGTTAATGAATTACCTACGTCCCCTATTATCTGGAATGCTGTACTGCGAGATCAAATTTAAAGAAACATAAAAAGTTATAGTTCTCTGATTGCGTTCTGCTCTTAATTAGATTTTGGCCACAAGGCCATTGATTAATCCTGCTCATTTGGTTCTCAAACTGTCAGTTTTACAGCCTCGTAGATCACTAGAAGGTCCTAGAATCGTAGTAAATCACAATTAACTAGCAAAACATTAACAGCCTAAACCAGATAAGACATTTTTTATATAAGCAAAGCTGTTCATTTCTTGCTGGTTTGCGGGATTGCATTAAAAACTCAAAAATGAACATTTCATCATCATTTACAGTATCAATTTCAAAATGCCATTATATTTTGGAGACCATTGCCAAGTCAGCAGTCTTATATTATTGTGGTTTCAAAGAAAAAGAGATACACAGAATTTAAATATACTGTAGGGATGGTCATTTAATGAAACTCAAATGTAAATATTGTAATATTTTGAGATACTGGATTTTTGACTTCCGTAAGCTGTAAGATTTATATATATATATATATATATATATGTAGAGAGAGATTCTGCAGCTGCCATCAGTTATTGTGTGTTTGTGGGTCTTTTAGTTTTGTTTTTAGCATGAGAAATGTATGCTCCGTTGGATTGAGATCAGTAGATTGACTTGGCCATTGCAGACTAATTTTTACCTTCAAAATTCCTGGGTTGCCTTTGCTGTCTGTTTTGGGTCATTGTCTTCAAGTTAGCTTTGCTGCATTTGTCTGAATCTGGGCAGAAAGTCCCTATACTCTGTCACGTCATCAATAAACACCAATAACTCAGTGCCACTGGAAGCCATGCAAGCTCATGCCATCACACTGCTCCACCATGTTTCACAGATGATGTTGTATGCTTTGGATCACTAGATTCAAAAGCCCCCAGCTTCTTTTTTCTTCCCGTCATTCTGGTACAGGTTGATCTAAATTTCAACCACCGAAAAAATGCTAATCTGGGCTTGTTTGCACCTTGTGGTGAACCCTCTGTATTTGCTCTAGTGAAGTCCTGTCTTGATTATAGACTGTGACAGTGCCTACCTCCTTGAGAGTGTTCTTCTCTTGGCTGAATTTTGTGAAAAGAGTTTTTCTTTACCATGGTGGATTCTGCACCCCTGTTGTCCTCCCTGGGTGATCAAGCCTTTTGTTATCTTGCTGAGCTCATCAGTGCATTATTTCTTTCTCAGAACAGTACCAAACTGAATGTAGACAGAATGTAAAATAACAAAAATCATGCCTTTGTCCAAATATATATGCTGTATATGAATGTATACAGCAAGCTAAAAGTTATCTAAATACTGACAATATAGCATTTATTTTATATTTACACCAGGATGTAGTGCAGAAAACCTGGTGCTGCTGATGCTTTTTGTCATTTTTGGTTACCATTCATTTTGTTGCACAAAAACGAGCAGTTTTGCACCGTACTAAGGTTTGTGTTCCATGGAAGAAAGAAAATCTTGAAGAGCTGTGCTTTTAAGCCTTCACCCAGCTTACCAAAATATGGATTTGTATTGTGCAACACTCATTCCTACATAATAGTACCACCCACACTCCTGTTGAGCTAAATCCAATCACACAATGCTTTTTCGAAATATCGACAAAAAGTGTTAAGTGCAGTAATCCCTGGCGTACAAAGAAAGTCAAGAGATGTCTGAAATATAACTGCAACAACTTTGTGAGGGAATTTCAGTATGACCTACACCTTGACCCTTTACGTGCACTATATGTGCGTAGGAGGGATAAATAAATGTGTATTGACAAATCCAATACAAAGTAAAGGCTAGAGATTGCCAGGGAATTAATATTTATAAATTTTTTAGAGCAGCTGCTAAGGTTCTACATGGTCTATATATAAACGCGTTGTCTCATAGACTTATGCAAGACTCTTCTTGAGAGCTAGAGCTGTGAAGTCCATCTGCTGAGCTCTGTAAGAATGCTACAGGATGACTCAGAATTGTATTGGAACATACATAATTCACCATGACTGGAGTTACATGGTTTTAATTTTTGCTTGACTAATCCAAGTACCACATGGATAATAAAATTGATTTTTTCAATGATTTACAACATGCTCCCAAAAGAATCATTCATCCTTTACTACAGCTATAAGTACCTTTGGCCAAATATGTTAATGCATTGCTCTGTTTCTCAGGGAGTTTGCAGATCTGGTACCAACTGCATAAAGAGAAGAGACCGGATGTGTTCAGCCCCATCTTGAACAGTCTGGCAGATGGACGGCTGCACAGAGTTCACATCCAGCGGGAGGGAAAGGATGTGTTTGTTCAGGTGTTGTATTTCAATACATACATGAAACATGCATAAACATGCGTGTATACGCTGAATTTTTAGAGATCAATACACAGAGCAGTACAGACAGTTGTGTTAAACAGTTTGTTTAGTACATTTAGTACATAATTGAATCAGCTACAGTGTAGCCAACACAGTCTCACAAGCAATTCATACATATTCATACAAAGTGCCAAATTCGTACTAGTTCGTACGACCTCACTCGTACGAATTCGTATGATTTGTCTAAAACCATGTGATGGGTAGGTTTAGGGGCGGGGATATGTTTAGGTCATTTATACAAATTCATACGAATTGGCATCTCGTAAAATACGTACGATTTAGAATAAATCGTATGAATTTGTACGAGTGAGGACGTACGAGTGAGGACGTACAAATTCGTACGAATTAGCCACTTGTAAAATATGTACAAATTGCCGTGAGATCAGGTTGGTATAGCCTTCTTATAATAACTTATTATAATTTTTTTTTTCTCATTCTAAGCAATTTCTCATGTATTAATTCAATTGCTTTTGATTTTTCTTAGGTTGACCATGAAAATAAGAAGTACACTCTTTCATATGATGCAGCATTTAACTCTATGAAGTCCCTGACCTTAGGAAAAGTCACAGGTAATAATACAGTAATTGTTATTGCTTAAAAAGACTCTAATCAAATCCTTTGAGGAGAAAAGAAAGTTTTTTTCACGTTTTTCACCATTGTGTTGTTTTTCTACTTTTTCATCTAAAGTTCTCACACTACATAACGCCATGACTTTTCAGAACCTGTCATGATGCTTGATGGGGCTGAAATTTCCCCTTTCCTGACATTAGACAAGGCTGATTCAACAATGAAGGCTGACTGTTTGAAACCTTTTATCTTTTTTCAGTCTCTCAAAGTGTCTAGCAGTCATGTATTAACGGTGAATGAGCAGGATTGTGCTTGTGTCTGAAATATTCAAGGGTTTGAAACTAGTGCAACTTTGTGCCTTTCTGTAATTGTAACTTTTGATATAAATGCTCACAAAAGCTGTATGCAGTGTTTTTGATGAGTAATTACTGCTAATATGTGTGAGAGAAAGCTCTGACCTGCATGCTTTTCTTTTTCCAAACAGGCAGTGATGTCTTGGATGATGAAGTTGCTCATGCCGGGTCCAAAGGCTTCATTGGCTGCTTCTCATCTGTCCAGTACAACCATGTTGCTCCACTGAAAGCGGCGTTATTGAACCGAGGGAGTTCTCTAGTCAGCATACGAGGACATTTACTGGAATCAAATTGCGGAGCATTAGCTGACCTTTCAACCTCTGTATCTCGTCAGGGTATGTTCTTGGAAATGAATACAAAAATAATTAAGCTGTTTGAGAATAGAAAGCTTTTGACTTTGAGTGTGTTAAATGCATGGCATTTCACTGCTGTACAATTTAAGGAGTATTTTTAGTATTGAATGTTGTTATACATATCATATCCACAATTTAAATGTAAGTTTGAAAAGAAGGAAACTTATCCCAGTTGTCCCAATTCACCATGGTAATGTGATAACAGTGGGTCACAGGTCTGCTTTATTGAAATGGCATATGCATTGCTCACACATGGCTTTTTTCTGTTTTGAATGGTTCATGTGGCTTTATAGTTATTGTTGGCACAATAAAGATGCCATGTGACTGGGTTAGTTATGAGCAAAATAGATGCAATTTAGAAATTGAACACTTCAGAAATAGTAGCAGTGAGCATGGAACTTAATTCTTATGAAAACTAAAGTGATTTTATATAGAAATCAGAATAGTTTGAATTATTTTATCTGCCATTATTTATCCTTTCTATGATGTCTATACAAATGTACTGAGCATTAGTGCATTTTTAATTGCAAACTGGTTTTTGTTATAATAGTATTGTTTTAAAAATAAATTTCTTTTTTATGGGAATAAGGAGATTTAAAAAAAAACAAACAAACAAAAAAAAAAACATTTTACATAGAGTTGCCAAGCAACCATAACACTGATCTACCTTGTTATTGAAATTAATAGATTTAGAAACAAAAATAACTTTTCACTTTTGAACATTTGAGGTATTTACAGTATAAAAGAAGAAGTAATGCAGTGAAAAAGAAGTGTAATCAGCAGAAAATTAGAAACGTAAAATGTAAAACAACTGCTTCTTGCCCATACAGTATATCTCTTTATGGTTTAAACATTGTTGTATTTCTGTGTGATGCATGTGTCACCTTTCTGTAGATCATGGAGAGGAGGTGGGAAAAGATAACGAGCATCACGAAGACGACAGCCAGCCTGATTCAGCTGTAATCGGAGGTTTGTTTTACCACCTCAGTCTGCTTCATTGTTTCATTCGTGACAGTCAGTGAAGTATGAAATGAGCTTTCACTATCACACATATTGTTTATGTTCATCTTTCCTTTTTGCTCTCTTTATTTCAGAAATGGGTAATGACTTTGTATTGGTAATTTGTTGTGCGCAGTAACTCATGGTAATACAATCTCCATTGAAACTGTCACAAGGGATTGTTCACTGTTAGTTATTTGTTGACAGCATAAATTTCCCACTAAATGAGAAACAGAGTTTGTAGAATGTGTGAGACTGTGGGGGTGTTGCATTCACTGGCAATTTTTGTTTTATTTGCTTAATTTATTGTTTTTTTATTTTAGAGACTGTCAAGCTGAACTTGTATTTAACATGCTTTTACACAAGATGCAACCCTTTTAATTATTTTCTAAACTGTAGTCCATAAAGAGCAAGCAAAAGCATGCACGTCAATTTCAAATGGGTGCTTGACTATAAAATATCAAAACATCTTTTAAATGTCAAGCCGACAAAACCAAAGCTTCAAAAGTGTCACTTTGATACTTTTTTTATAAACTCTTGCAGCTTTCGTGTTGTCGACTTTACATTTTAAAGATGCTTCTAAATTGTAGTCCATGCAAACCTGAAACTTTCTCTCTTTTTTGCATTTTATGTAATTAGAGGAAAGAAAAAAGGCGTCCATTGTGCTTTTTATAAATGCAAGTTGATTGTCCGTTCTGATTCACAGGTGTGGTGACAGCTGCGGTCTTCAGTACCCTCTTTGTGCTGGCAGTGATGACTCGTTTCCTTTACCAACATCGACAAGCTCAAAGAACTGCAAGACTCCAAGAAAAGGAACACCAACGTAGCCTTGAAGCTGCTTACAGGGCAGAGTTTCACCTTCACAACTCCATGAGAGACAGCATGCAAGAGTACTACATCTAACAGACAGTCTCGTAGCGTTGGGTTCAGCTATCAGTTCCTCCTGTGTCAACTTCAGCAAATGTGTCGTGAGGCCCTTTCTATCCAGTAAGGACGGTTAGTTGGAGATTTCCTCATTTTGGGAACAGTGGAATCTTCTGATCTGTGTAAGTAGTAGCTTGTAGTTTTCACAGTGCTTGCCCCAAGTGTTGGATTAATCAACATTAGGTTATTTATGGGATGTGCGTGATGTGTTAGGAGGTGTTTGTATTAATTCAATAATATGCCCTCTGGATAGAAACTGAAATGGAGAGTGTCATCTTTAGTGCATGAATACAGATGCAGATTCTGAAGTGTTAATCATACTGTTAACAAAGCAAACTAAACACACATATTTTAAGCCTGTGAAATTTTCATCTTCAAAGTGGCAACATTGTGAGAGGAAGTCCTGGTACATTATTTAAATAATATAATGCTTCAGGTCGAGGACAGTAGCCTGTCCAAACTTGATTTTTAATTTTACGTTTCTCTGCCTCATAGCTAAGAATAAAATGTGTCCATGTGTAAACATGCAGGACAGTTTTACATCACCCTTTAGGGAAATATTTTAGTTAAGCGAAGAAGCTGCTAAGAGAGACCAAACTCATTCAGTAAATTGACTTGATCGAAAACATTTGCAGAAATACTGTAGAGTTGAACATGATGCTTTCTAATGTAACATTACCTGTCTGTGTTATGTGAAATGTCTGCCATATTGATAATGAACAAATTATAAGAAGTCAGTAAATATTTTTTAATTAATAAATTTATTCCAAAAAGGTGCATTAGATTGATCAAAAGTAACAGTAAAATATTTTTCCAATAAATATGCTTTTTAATCTTTTATTTATCTAAGAGTAACAGTTTCCACAAGCATGACTCTTTTCAACATTGATAGTAATAATAATTGCTTCCTGAGCAGCAGATCAGCATTTTAAAATAGAATACAGTATCATGTGACAATGAAGACTGGAGTAATGACTGCTGAAAATTCAGCTTTGCCATTACAGGAAAAATAAATACATTTTAAAAATATATATTAAAATAATACGAAATTAACATATTTTGTAACAATACTGTTTTGCTGTATTTTTGATCAAATAAATGCAACCTTGAGCACAGAAGGCTTCTTACTAAAGCATCTTATGACCCCAAACTTTTAAGAGGTTGTGTAAGTGTAAATTGAGTGAATTGTTCGAGTTACCTAGATATGTGTCTATTTTGAGACAGTTGTGAACCGATGATGGAAATTTCCCGTTGTTTAACATCGCTGTGTTACACTATAGTATAGTGTGAGTCATGATCACACATATGAATTGGTGTCATAGGCCATCCTCCCCTCCCTGTGACAATCTGTTAACATCTGCTATTATCATCTGTTTCTGAAGGCTCAACATTAACATGCAGTGACACAGAAGTGCATGTAAAGTTTGACTAAAATACATTGCACATTCCACTTGAAATCAGAAACCATTCCTTTGAAATCCAATCATCTTGGAGATCAGAGATCAGATCACCCGAGACAGATGATAGTATCAGATGTCTTTGTCATCCCTGTTCAAAATCGTAAATGCCACTGAATCTCCACCATCAGTTCACATCATCTAAATGACAAGAATAACACTAGACATCCTTCAATGATCTGGATAATCTTCACACACAGCTCTCTGGGCAGGTCGTAACTATAGCAGGTAGTCCTTTAATATTTGCCTGTAACACAAAATCAGTATTGACTCTGAACAAAAGATTTGGTTGCACTTTATTTTACAGTATGTGTACTTGCATTGTTCTTAATTAAGAAAATACTGGTCAATAAAAGGTAGCTACTGTAGTTTTAGGCATAGTTACCTACTGTAGTTATTACCCATTTATTTTAATTACTATAAAAACTACATACTGTAGCATGTACACAGAACTGTAAAATAAAGCACTACCAATGATTATACCTGTGGTTGTTAAAAAACAACAACAACAACAAACAATAACTTCCTTGAAAGTCTATGAAATTAACACAAAAAGTGTTTTTTTACTCCAATACACAAGATAATCTTCGTACAGTAAGTGGCATTGTATTATTTATTTTTTCCAGATTATCTTTCGTTAATTTTCCCAGCTAATACAGAGATTGTATTATGTAGGACTGGACTGACAGATCTTTCTCTTTCTCTTTGGAAACTGAAGTGTCCTTTGATATATTTCTCTCTCAAACTATTTTGTACCTCTATTGATATTAATTATTTGAGGGGCTGTTTTGTATGAATGTAAATGTACAGCTATATTGTAAATACATGTTTAATAAAAAAGAGACTTTTTTCATTGTCGTGCCACATTTTTGAGTAAGTACTCATTGCTGAAATTTCATTTAATAATTCAGATGGCTTTTGAAGATTTCATTAATCTGTAGATTAATGTACTCTACGTTTACAGTATAGAAGTAAGGTCATTTTGAATTGACTTTGTGCAACTGATCTTTTATTCCACAGTAATATATCTTTAGAACCTGCAGTCTGTGATATAGTTTACTCTCATTTCACATAGGCAGTTGCTGTCACAATATAATTACTTTCATTGATTTATCAATTTCCTTTATTCACGTAAGGTGTGATAACATTTATCCTTTTTTCACTGAACAAATTAAATAGTTTAACAAAAAGATTTACCTTTTTATTTCAGGAGTAATTTGAATTATCTTTGTGCGTGTGTAGACCTTTTATTTAACCCATTGCAATTGTCTTTTTACATACTGTATGAAGATGACACTCAAAAACAATATCCAGCATTAATACCAATGCAAATATCATAAAGGTTTGCATGATCTTGGTTAATGGTTAATTAAGCATTTTGATACAGGAGCCCAGCTGCATCATCCATATGCAAAACTGAACAATGAGTAACGATGGAAATTGTCTTGAGGCTTTAGTGAAGAACATTGTCATTTCCAAGGTATTAAATTTTCTAAAAAGAAAAGTTCCCTTGTCTGTCGGTCACTATGACGTTATGTCGTGACGACAGACTGGGGTCTTATGCCTGAGAGCCCTGAATC
>JAUMHP010000301.1:1630828-1657028 GCA_032361065.1 Enteromius trimaculatus
GCCTCTTCCACATTGCAGAGAATAGCTGTGCAATTAAATTTGACATGAACAGCATGACAAAAGGCTTTTCCACACTTTGCCAGAATAGCAGCCTGTTCTGGAAGTAGTTGCATCAGACCCTGTTCTTTGTTACTCATGACTTGCAGCTTCCTCAGGACACAGATATCTATAGACTGGGGGGAAATTAAATATTGATAATTATAAAAATAAATATTTGACCACAGATTAGATAAAATTAACTACTGGAAAGATTTTCTGTCAAGAATTTCTGTCTTAATTTGGAGCTAATGCTGGAAATAAGCCTCTATTGAAGTATCAAATAATATTAAACTAGATAAAGTAAAACTTTGAATTTTAAGAATCCTATTGAATACTGTGAAATGTTCATCAGATCCCTACTCGTTTGTATTAAAATTAAGTCTTACTAGACGGTTCAAAGACACCACGCTGAGAATTCCTTCGAATAATTTCTTAGTCCTAACTAACGTTACTGTACATTTTAACAATTAGATTGAATATGTTAACATTAGCAGACAGTTAACATGAATTTATTATTTTTAAAAAGTGAGCGGTACTCTGTTGTACCATTAAAAAGAAGCACAAAATCACTGTTTCTAGCTTGTGGAATGCTCTTCTGAATCCTATCCAGAGTCAAAGTCCAAGTTAAATTTCCTGAAATATTTATATTGTTACATTCTTAATGACTCTGTGTTCTAGTTTGAACTATGCTTAACAATCTTCGAAACTTTGTATTAAATATAAATGGAAGCTAAATGTAACTAACCATTTTTTAATATGTGCTCAAAAACTAGGCCTATATTGCTCATAGTAAGTTCCTGGTAATTCATTAATTAGTGTTGCCTTGTTGTAAAATGTGATTGGTTACACATTCTGATAGAAAGTCCAACAGGGACCTTTCAGGATTATTTGACTTAAGTAGTTAGTAAAGGTAGTTAACCCACGACTGACAAAATAGTCTGTGTACATAAACATATATAAGACAAACACTGATATGCAAATTGAAAAGGAGATTTTGGAAAGCCAGTCACCAGTCACGTTGATTGTATAATGAAAAATATGCAACATTCTGTTTTACAGAAGAATTCATACATTTATTATTAGATGTAGCCTTATATTTCTATTAACAAGCAGTAGATTTTTTGGGTTTTGCAAGCAATGATTTAAACTAAAGCAACATAATTGGTGCTTAAACCGCGAATATCCGTGTTTGTAACATTATAACAGATCCTGATCGCGAGGAGACTTCCCTGGTAACGTTAGCATGCAAGTAAACTTAAGAAGCTAACATAGATTTTTACATTTCAAATAAATCTTACTTTGGGTTTGACAAACGGCTGTCAAGACAGGCAATTACTGCAAAACAAATAAGTTACATAAAAAAAATTCGCTGAATTAAAATCGAAAGCGAAAGAGTTGTGCAATTCATTGCATTAAATGCACACACATTTCGACAAAGTAACCAGCAAACTGTTCGCTTACCTTTTTATTTCCTTTACTGAAAAACTACTTTCTTCTCCCTCTCTCTTTCTGCCCAAAACAGCGCGATTTCAACCTTTCAAAAAGAGACAAGCCAGGTACTAAACGGGTTTCAGCTTTAAGTTGAAACTGCAGGCTATGCTATGTTGTTGGGAAAAACCCCGCCTGACAGAGAATTCAAAAGTGAAAGTTTAAGTCTTTACACTGAAATCGACAACACCTCAGTCAGTCAGAAGGCAGGCAGACATGGCTACTGCCGACTTTCCATACCCTCTCTGCGTGGAGTGTCAGTGGGACCCTCACAGTCACATACTTAAAAACAAGCTTATCATCTATTTCCAAAGTAAGAAATCTAGCGAAGGAGGCGACTGTGATGTGGAGTACCCTGTGTCTGAAGGGCACACAGCGACTGTTCGGTTCAAATTAAAGGAAGGTAAAGTTTAAAACGCTTATCTGAATCACTGTAAAACATCATGTAAAAATAGTGTTGTTTTAATATTATACGTGTCATAGTTGTAGCCTGTATCAAAACGTCATGGAGTCACTGTGGTGGTAGAAGTCAAAGAAACGAAACTGCAATTGCTTGCGTGAAGATGCAGATGACAATTAATGTTTGATCACTGATGTATGTTCTTAACGTTACATTTGGCTCAGTGAGACAGCGGGTTCTGGACAAACAAACACATGAGCTCAAGATTGGGAAAAAAACTGTGAAATTGACTCTGAGTCTCCCGTTATCAGAGGCCTCGGTTCCCCAGGTGAATAACACGCACTGCTAACAATACTACTAGCCTACTACTAATAATAATAACAAAAACAACAACATATAATCATCACAATTCTGTATCGGAGCACAATAATTCTTATTTGGAGTAAAAACTCAACTTTGTTTTTTAGGAATCAACTTCCTCGGCTGGTAATGTTACTATCACAGCGGGTAAGTCACCCGGTTCAGAATAACGCTGTTTTGCTGTCCTCTACTGGACACTTACTACAGTAGTAGGTTAATCAACATTTAAAGTGCTAAGAAACTGATGAATGATTGAATGACAGTGGTGATAAATTTCTGAATACATTGAATATATGAGTGACAAATGTTTTGGTCTTGATTTAAACTTTATTATTAACTCAATTACACATTGAATTTCCATGTATTTACATTACATAACTTTAACATAAACAAATCAAATCAATGTGATTCGAATGCATCAGTCATGTGTGAATAAAACAGGTAAAGATCAGAAGTCTCCACACTGCTCAGTGTTCATGTGTTTCTACACTGATGCGTTTGAATAACATTAAGTGCATTTGATTTGTTTATGTTAAAGTTATGTAATCGAAATTCACCATGTAATTGAATTAGTTTAAATCAAGACCAAAACATTTAGCAATCATATATTGAATGTATTCAGAAATGTATCACCACTGTGAGTCAATTATTAATTCATAATGTACTGTTCTCATTTTTATTTACTTGCATATCAACTCTATTTCATACATTGCTTGATATTTGTAAATCAACATTAATAAAGTTCAAATGTATGTCTTTATGCATCGACAGATAAATGCTCAGCAATAAACAGAATTCCGTGCAATTCTTCCTGAACTGAATTCCAATTCCTGTAATTCCAATTCAATTCCAATTCCATTTCCTGTCAGCTGCATGCAGTTCCAATTCCAATTCCATTATAGGAAGTGAATTGGAATTTACCATTCATTCTCAATTCAATTCATGAATGGCCCCAACCCTGATGCAAGCACTATGACAAACCTCAGTTGATATATAGAAAAATAAACTTAGTGTGTATACATGTATAAACTTTTAGTTTTTAACATTTTTAGCATGTTATAACTTAAAATTAGTTAAAATAAGTATTACATAATTATCTGTTCTAGGATCATGTATATAGCAAAATATACTGTAGGCTAATATAAGTACCAGACTAGTGCTCTATAAATCTAAGGCCTGGTTTCACAAACGGGGCTTAGCTTAAGCCAGGACTAGGCATTAGATAAATTAAAATATTTAAGCAACTTTTACAAAAACGCCTTGTAAGAAAAGATTACAGGTGTGCATCTTAACACAGAAAAATGGCACTGACATTTTTTGAGATATGTCAGAGCAAGATATTTTCATCGGAGACCGCTCAAACATGCAATTTAGTCTGGGACTTGCTTAAGCCTTGTCTGTGAAACTGGGGGAAAATTCTAGAACTAGTAAACGGTCGCTGTGATTTTGCCAAGTATTTTGGCAACATTTTTTGTTGACCCTGGACTAACCCTACCACTAAACTTAACCCTACCCAAAATGGTAAATGATAGCTGATTAACAAGCACATACCAAACACTAATCAAAAGCCTAAACAAATATTTCCTGAAAAATTATCCCTAAAATCTGATTGGTTAATTGGAACCTTGGTGAAATCATGCTCACCTTAAAAAGCAGTAGATAAGTAGGCTGTCATGATTTCCAAAACAGGAAAATGCATCTATTCTGCAGTTATTTTATTTTTTACATTTTATGTAAAAAATACATACACAGAGTACATACTAATGTGCTCTGATTTAAAGCACAGTTCAGCTGTGTTCTATTTGTAAATGTTCATTACAAAACCAAAGTAAGTAATTTTGGCTTTAGTATGTTCATTAACAATATTAACCAAAATATTTGGTTCAGATATCCTCTAAGTTGGGGAAAACCTTTAAGTCTCACAAGACCCTTTTGTCACATTCATAAGAGAATAATAATAATCATAAATTGCTGTATTGGTTTGAAGAGGTGAAAGATAAAGGTAATGTGGACTTCAAAGATGAAGACATTGTGATCGGTAGCTCATTTTTTTATGTCTCTGAATCTGTATCTAAGCGTGAATGTTCTATGATCATCTCTGAAATTGAAAAGGGTTTTTACCAAGGATATACAAATCTTAGGAATTAACTCTTGATTCCCAAATCAAGGAATCTATTAATTCTGAAATCAGCTTCCAGCCCTATCTAACACAAAAACTATACACAGGCTTCTAAAATTTACATGTTAAATGATACTCCTGAAATAAATTTAAATCTATTATGTATGTTTCTGCATAGTTAAAATGTTTTTAAAGCGAATGGTGTTTTTATTTTCAGATGAACCAAAGATTGAAGAAAATGTGGAGATTGTTGAGCCACCTGAGGAAACGGAAGAAGATACAACCCCTAAATCAGCTGTAATTGAAAATATTCTAAACAGTGGTCAAGAGTTTCTGGCAATGCTGGTGGAAAATGTGATGAAAGGATCTTCTGCTGAGTCAAAGGACTTCAGCATTGAATCTATCCCAGAGAGTAACTGTGCTGTAGTGACGTTTTGCAATAGCAAGTGTAAGTCATCGGATCCCCCCAATACTCTTACTTTCCAGTACTTTCAAAATACTAATACTAATGTCTAAATGTTGATTTTCTTGCTCTTATTTCCTATTATTTATGTTTCATTCCATAGATGCAGAGCATTTCTTTGTATCCTCCCCAAGCAATGGAATAATTAAGAGGAAAAGCATTAAAGTCAGATTGCTTGAGATGACTTTAAAGGTGAAAGCTGAAGGTTTACCTCCAAATTCAAGCTCTGACTTTATCATGCTCTACTTTGACAAATTTGCAGAAGTAGAGGATGATGGGGTAGAATTTGAAACAGATGATTCAGCAATAATCACTTTTAAAAATCCTGAAGGTATATGAAGTAGTTACATTTGATTTATCAATTGAATTTAATTTTGACAAATGCATCAACTAAGCAATGTGTGCTTTTTTTTAGATGTGCAAAAAGTCCTTAAAGAGCAACACCAGCTTAAAAAACATGTTTTCAGAGTAATGCCTTACTACGAATCACTACAGACAGCTCTATATGGTAAAGACAGACCCACCCTGACACTTCCAGAGGCATTTATCGAGAAGATTGATAGAACTGTTTGGCACCACTTAAAGGAAAACAGGAAATCTCTGGACTTAGTCATGCAAGCTATGTCCAGTCATTTTTGTGACATGGATTTTCAGTCCTCAGCAGTGAAGATAAGTCCTTCTCAATCTCTACTTAACAATGGCGCACAGACAAAAAAACTCATTCATAAATGGAGAGAAAATGCCCTTTCCATGTTCTTAGAATCAATATCTAAGTTAAAATTCACTGAGCTCCACATTCAGAAGGATGCATGGACAGAGATACAACCTGAAATTGAAAAAGCAGTAGTTGGAAAGGCTGTCACACTGGTTCCGTATGTGGATGAAGAAACAATAGCTGTAGCCGGGCTGAAAGAAGATATGAACAGGATTGAGGGAATTCTGACGGAACTCATTGAGAAAGTCACCCAAAGAATTAAAAGAGAGAAAGGCAGTGAAACAGAGGAACTCAGTATGACTCCATCCATATACAATATTGTTCTCTGTGATGGTTTGGAGCAGCAAATGTGTGACGAGTTTCCAGAAATGAACATTGCATACAATAAGCACAGCCGAAAGCTAACTTTCTACGGTCTAAAACAGGAGGTGCTGGAAACAAAGAATAAGATACTACAGGCTTTTCTTAATTTGATTCGTAAACCAATTGAGGTTGACCAGTCTGTTTTAGATTTTCTGCACACAAAGGATGTGGAGGAAATGACCAGCGAATTGTTTATTAACAAAGGAATCAATGTGGCATTAGAAGCTGATGGAAAGAGAGTTTTGCTTGTAGGGAAAACAGACAAGGCCTTGAATGTTGCTGAGAAGCAATTGCAGACAGATCTGGGTCACCTGAGCTTCGATGTAGAAGATCCCAGTGTTCTAGTAACATCTGATTGGCATGACCTTGTCTCTCACATAAAAAACACTGTTACAAATGTTACAGTACAGACAACTGTCAACCAGGTGGTGGTATCTGGCTTTGTAGATTACATTAATGACGTTGAACAAGAGTTATATAATTTTGTTCAGGAAAACTCTCACTTTGAGAAAACTCTGAAATCTCACAAGACTGTAGTCACATTCATAAAGGATCACAACAGGCAGGATTGGTTTGAAGAGGTGAAAGGTAAAGTGAAAGTGGACTTTAAATGTGAAGACATCGTCATCAGTGGCTCAAGGCTTTATGTCTCTAAGTTTGTGCCTCTGTTTGAGGACTTGCTTAGCTCTACATATCACTCCACACTAAAAATAGTTAAACCAGGGGCAAAGAAGTTTTTCAAGGAGAAAGAGTTCATGTGTGTTACATATGCCAAGACAACAATGAATTCTTTGGTCCAGTTACTAGATGAGCATGACCACTCACATGGCACAGTTCAATCAAGTATAATAAAGCCTGTTTATCATTATAAAACACATGATGGAATGGAGATTATAGTAAACAAATCTGACATGTGTTTGTTTCAAGTGGATGCAGTGGTCGGTGCATGCAAAGAAAACCTCCTACTGGATGGAGGTTTAGTAAAGGCCCTCTCAGATGCTGCTGGTCCTAAACTTCAGAATGACTGTGACAAGATTGTTAAAAAACGCAAGTTCACAATAGGTGATGCTGTCCTCCTTGAAGCTGGAGGCCGGCTACAATGCAAGCATGTCATTTTAGCAATTGGACCACATTATAACTCTTCCCAACCTAAGGAGTCAGAAAAGCTCCTGAAAAAAACTGTGAGGAAGTGTCTGAATTTGGCAGATCAGGAAAGCTTCCAGTCTTTGGCAATCCCAGCCATTAGTTCTGGTGTATGTGGTTTCCCACTGGACCTTTGTGCAGACACCATTGTGAAAGCTATAAAAGAGTTCTGTGATTTTGTTGAAGGGGATTATACACTGACAAAAATTCACCTAGTTGACAACAATGACAAGACAGTTCAAGCTTTAGAAGCTGCAGTGAAGAAAGTGTATGGGGTCAGTGCGCTTACCCATAGCTTGACCTCTGGAAGCAGTTCAAGCAGCCAGCAGCAAAACCTAAAACAACCAACTTCTTCTCCAAGCCAACAGCAGATAAACACACTCTTCCAAGGAAAATCAGAAAGTTTTCAGACAAAAGAAGGTTTAAACATCACCCTTATGAAAGGGAACATTGAGGACACAACTGTGAGTTCAATATTATTTTACATAATATTGTCTGGTGTATTTTTATTTGAAATATCAAAATGTAAAGAGATCTACTTGAGAGTGGTTAACTTCTCCAAATGTTTCCTTTAAATATTTAGGTAAAATGTTGGATCATGATTTGAGCTGATTTACTATCTGAAAATATCTGCTTATTTGTACAGATGGACATCGTAGTGAACACTCTTAGCAGTGACCTGAATCTCGGTGTAGGAGCTATTTCAAATGCTCTTCTCAAAGCAGCTGGTCCTCAGCTTCAGGTTCTGCTGAATCAGCAAGTCACAGGCCCTGCCAGCAATGGAGCAGTCTTTGAAACAGCCGGTGCAAATCTGAAGAACAAACTGGTGTTCCATGCTGTTGTACCCCACTGGAATCAGGGGCAAGGAAATGAGCAGAAGGTACTTCTCAATCACTGATTTTTTAGTAACTTATAGAAAACACAATGCTTGCAGTGATGTTTTCATTCTCTTTATGCAGGTGCTGGAGGATGTTATAGATAAGTGTTTGAATCAGGCAGAGCAGCGTCAGCAGAGCTCCATTGTATTCTCAGCCATTGGCACAGGAAACTTAGGATTTCCAAAGCCACTGGTGGTCTGCACTATGCTGGACTCAGCCTTCAAGTTTAGCAGTAAAAGAGGTTCAAAACATGTGAAGGAAGTGGTATTTGTTCTTCACCCCAAAGATACACAAACAATTCAGGTACCTGATGTATGATATAATATCAGTCTTATTTTAGATTTCTCACACTTGGTATAATGAGTTATTTTAACCTCAGTAATTATTACTCTATACCATTCACTACAGGTATTCACAGATGAGTTTAGCAAGAGGTTTTTGGGCCAGTCTGCCTCAGCAAGTAACCCCCCACAGCCACAGAGCACAGGTGACCAAGACGTCTTTTTTTTTTTATAACCCAAACTCTTTTTGCAATCACTTCTAATTAACTGGCCTTATTGGTTATATAAAGTCAGTCAATACCCCTTGATACAACCTTCCATAATGTTTATTTTTTTCTCTTTCTTGCATTTTACAATTTTATCACAGGTCCCTTCTCAAAGGTCACAACAAAATCTGGGATTCATGAGACTACAGTTGGAGGAGTAACACTACAGGTCCTGTATGGTGATATTACAGTAGAAAAAACTGATGTCATTGTGAACTCCAGCAATAAAGAGTTTACAGCAAAATCAGGTAAAGTTCCTGAGTCTGAACAAGTAGAAGACTGTTAAGGCTTTTTATACTCTCACTTTTGCTTTATTTTATAAGACAGGAATGATTAAGCTCAGAGTTGAAACAGAAAATAAAACTAATTTTATCTTAAACATTTAAGGTGTCTCAAAGGCTATTTTGGATAAGGCTGGTCCAAACGTAGAAACGGAGTGCCAGCAACTCGGTGAGAAGTTAAAGTAAAAGTAAAATATTAAATAACATTGAAGTAATAAATTAGTTAAATGTTGATTAATTATTTAAAAACATTTTTACATGCTCTAAAACTTTAGCAAATGTCTTACAATTCTAGTTCATGTTTGTTGCCAGGTGCCCAGGCTAACAGTGGACTGATAATGACTCAAGCGGGAAATTTACAGTGTAAAAAGATCATCCACATTGCAGCACATAGCAATGCCATAAAGATAAAAAAATATGTTAAAAGTGCTTTGGAAATGTGTGCCAAAGAAAAGTTAACCTCTATTGCATTCCCAGCTATTGGTACAGGTGAGAACAAACTTAACAAGAAAAAACAACATATAGACATATTCTTAATCTACGGCTGTCAGTAAATTTGTTTAAATTTGAGTTGAAATTCATAAAGTCAAATTCTGGATCAGCATTAAAAATAAGTGCTTATTATAATGTACATTATATATGTTTTTGTGAGCCAATGACAAAAACAATTGTAAACATTGTATTGTCAATGTAAAACTTTCACTATAAACATAAACATGGATTTCCTAGGACAAGCAGGGATGTCTCCGGGTCAAGTAGCAGACTCCATGATGGATGGTATGCTGGAGATGATAAGAAAAAATCCCCAGTCCACCCTGAAGCTGATCAGACTGGTGGTGTTCCAGAACCAAATGCTCCCTGAATTCCACAGAAGCATGCAGAACCGAGAAACTGGACCTGCCAAACAAGAGCAAAGCACCTGGTCAAAAATCAAAGGTATGATGTAATTTCAATCTATATTTATAGAACGTAATTTTCTGAGTAGCCCATAAAACATTAATCGATAAAACAGCAGGAATGCATTTTCATAAGTTCATGCATAGCCATGCGAATGTGAAATATCAAACGCCACTTTCAATGTTCTCATTTTTTGTATTATTTAGCATATGCCGCTAATGTTAAATCCTACTTCACTGGATCTTGGGAGAAAGAAATAAAACAACATGGTGGCAAAGACTTTGTCATTGAAGGTATGCAAGTAGACCCAGTGTTCTTTTCTATCTGTGGATCATCACAAGCAGATGTGGACGAAACAAAGCGTTTCTTAGAGGACATGATCAATCAGGAGCAAGTGTTCCAGCCGATCACAGACACCACGATACTTACCTTATCAGAGAAAGAGCAACAGCGAATCCAGGACCTGCAAAGCTCTATAGATGTGACCATAACTCTGGAATACAAAGCCCATAAAGGTTCAGTAGAAACCCCAGGACAGGCCACACTTATAGTACAAGGTCTCAGCCGAGATGTTCTAAAAGCCACTCAGGAAATCCAAGACATGCTCAAAACTGCAAAAGAGAAAGAGTCACTACAAAAAGAAATGGAGTACGCAAGTGAGCTTGTTGATTGGCAGTATGAACAAAGTGGCCAATATAAGAGTTTTGATCAATTTACAAATTTTGAACTGGAAAAGGCCCTTGCCAGACAAGCTACAGACATCAGAATTTCCTTCCAAAGCCAAACTTATAAGGTAACACTACCTGAGGGTCCAGCAGTAAGCACCTCTGGTGGAAACCAGATGAATATCAGACGCATTGACAAACTCAAAGGTATTAGCGCTGCAATATCATTTATTGTCAAGAAAACCAGTATTAAAAATAAATGAATTTTTATTAAATTTTATTATAATTAATAAAAGATGTGAATACAATGTGATTTGTTAAACTGCAAACTATGTTTTCTCCATTAGCTACTGAAGATATTCCACAGCATTGGGATTCAATGACACCTAGCGAATTGTACAAAATGTTTAATTTGCAACAAACCAGCACAGAATACAAAGATGTATTGGGACGCTTTCAGGCCACTTGTCGAAACAACGTCTTGAAAGTGAGTACCAGTTTATTGTATTTGATGCACATATCAGATTGTCTACTAGGTTAAACATTAGCTAAAAAGCCTTTCTAAATGAAATAAACACATGACAATATCACAGAAAATGTATACTTGTGTTCATCATTTCTGGTTTCTACACCTTATTTCTTATTGCAGGTCGAACGAATCCAGAATCCTGGCATGTGGAAGAACTACCAGAATAACAAAAGAGTCATGGAAAAAAAGAATGGTCATCAAAACAACGAGAAAAGACTCTTTCATGGAACCAGTGAGGCGACTATTATTCAAATCAATAAGCATGGCTTTAATCGCAGCTATGCTGGAAAAAATGGTAAATTGTTTATTACAATCACTTTAATATTTACATTTCATAATTCTACATGGTCTGAAGTGGTGTACATGTATGATTTTCTCCTTTAATGTAATTGTCTTTGTTCTATATTCCTTCTAACAGCTACAGCATATGGAAAAGGCACTTATTTTGCACTCAATGCAAGCTACTCTTCTAGCAGCACATACTCAGTGCCTAATGCTCAGGGACATAAGCACATGTACCTCTGCAAAGTCCTTACGGGTGATTATACTACAGGAAATTCAACAATGTTTGTGCCACCTGCAAAAAATGCCAACTGTGACCCCTACGATACGGTTGTGGACAACCCTGCTGCGCCAACCATTTTTGTGGTATTCCGAGATGATAATGCATATCCTGAATATTTAATCACTTTCACGTAGTTGCCGAAGATCGGTTATTTTACACAGAGGACTTGACCACTTCATGTACAATCAGGGAGATGATTTTTAAATGAAATTGTAGTTCCCATGTTCCACATGTTTTATTGACTTGTTAAAATGTAAGAAATTTTAATTACGGAACCTCCTTGTATAATGAATTTATTTTCTGTTGTTTCTACTGTAATGTTTACATAATCGTGTCTTGTTAATTCTGGTGATACTTGTACAAACAATACAATCTTCAGGCACATGTAAATAAACTACACTGCAAGTAAAAAAAATTATTTTATTATTATTTCTTACACACCTTTTACAACATACAATTGATACATTAGGTATTCAAAAACCATTATAGGCACAATGCTTGCTATTCCACATCTTAAAAATAGTTAAATACTATAAAATTTCTGATTTATCCAGGGAGTAGACATATAAAAAAAATATAGATCTTCGGAATCATTCTATTATAACAACCAAAAATAATACTTATTTGTATATGTGTAGGCCTATCCATAATAATATTTATAAACAAAAACTAAAACACCTGTACAGAAAGGGTAAAAACAATATTGAACCTCCTGTCAAGAATTACTGTCACACACACTAAAACATTAATTTAATTATGTAAAGGTATATAAATATATATTATGTAAAATACAAATACGTGAAATATCAAAAACGTATAATGTCTGTCTCATCTAGATAGATTTCATTAGTTTAAAAAATACAATTATGACCAAATAAAAATGACAAAAATAATCTGCTTAGTTAATTCTGCTAGTTTGTCTTCTTGAGTCCAGGGAGAGTGAGTTCATACCTGTTCATCAGAGAGAAAAAAAGTTCATTTCATAAACCATTAAACCATCTACAGCATCTTCATTAAAACATTACAAATTAATAATTCAGCTGTGTAACAGAATGCATTAGTGGCCACATTTTTCAGTTGTGTTGGTTCTGAAAGTATTTTTAAATACTAGTAAAGGAATTTCCCTATGGAGAATATGAAATTACGTTTTCATTTAACGAAACCCAATTGTTACACTCTAAAGACAAAAAACAATTAGCTGACCACATTAACTTTCCTTACCATTCTGTGGATCCCTTGATCAGATCCATTTCAGACATATCAATCAAAACCTTAAAAAAATAAATAAATAAATAAAAGTTTTTTATCTGTTTTTATCTACGTCAGTCAACATTCCTTATTAACTTACCATTCCAATCTCCTTTCGTTCTCTTTTGTGAAGCATTTTATTGTTTTTTACTGCAACATCCAACTTTCTTCTTCTTGCTTCCTCCATGGACACAGCAAACTCAAATCTGAGATAGAGAGTTGTGTTAAAAGTCTTTGAAACATTTCTAACAAAAGTTAATGCTTGCTTTTCAAATGGTGGAAAAGTTCTCTAACGAATCATTGAAGATTGGGTTCACGGTCTTCTTTTTAACAGAAGTGCGCTTGCGGTGCTTCCACGTCTGATCAGGCAGCAGATACATCCGGACGTATGTATCAGAGCCGCTCTCGCTGCAGGAGAACAGGTCCCTAGGCAGCAAAACAATAGCTTTTGTGAATCTTTGCTCTTTGAATTCATTACAATTTAAATAAAAAAGGAGGGATAAGTGTCTCACTTGCAGCAGCTGACAATAACAATGAGCCGCTTCCTTAAGGTGGCATAACGTAACGTGAGTTGAATCTGCCCAAAGCTGCCCTGATGATTTAGGATGGCCCTTTAATAAACATGAACTCATAAGTTAAATCTGAAGGACACAACATTTGTAAGCAGCACCAGATTGTACCTACTCAGGATAAGGGACATTGTCCGTAAGATCGAAGCGGGAAGAAGCTATGGAGTTCTCTGACAACAGGCTGTGGGAATCGTAGCGGCGCATTTGACTGGGGGTGGAGGGGGACGAGCGCAACGGCTCTGTGCTAACAAAAGTGTTTCGTCGATAATGAGGATATTCCGCTTGGAGCTCATTATAGGAGCTGACTGAAGATGGCGCAGGGGCAGGAACGGTCTGTGTTCTGGAGACTGGGACAGATGAAATAGGAACTTTTTCTTTCGGGTTGCTCTGTACAGGCTGAACTACAACTGGAACTGGAGTCTGAGGTGCAGGATGAGTTTGGGGAGATGAGACTTTTTCCTTAGCCTGATTTGGTGGAGCCTTTGGAGCCTTTGGAACCTTTGGTACCGGTTTCTCCAACGTAAGAATCTAATCGAGATGACAGGTGTAAAGTAGTTTGTTAACCATTATCCCACCAAATATGATATTGATATAGTCATTATGATGACAGTTAAATATATCAGATATAAAACACCTAAAACCAGAACAATAAAAACACCTAAAAATGTCTACATTAAAAACTTTCATTGAACTTCAGCTCAGTGGTTTTAAACTGGTCGGCTGTGACTTGGGGGAGCAGGTCTTTTTTTGATGGGGTTGTGGATGCAGGATAGCAAAATTAATAGATTTATCAACTTGTAAACTTTTTTAGTTTTTGATGCCAAAGGCACAATTCATCTGTTACTTGGAAGAAGATAGTAAAGTTATGCAGATGTCAAAATAGACAACTGGCATGACTTGCCCTTATCCAATAAAATAAGATTAAAAAACACAAACAAAAAACAATACAGGTTCACTAGCTATAAAGATAAGCACTCTTTGTGCCTAAAAGAGTGTACCGTAGAAATAACAAATGACTAACACTTTGTAGAAGGTTAAAGGGGTTAGTTCTGTAAATTCTGCCATTAAGTACTCACCCTCATGTCATTTACAATCTGTAAGACCTTTGATCATCTTCAGAACACAAATTAAGACATATTAAGGATATGACCATAATCAATGCAGACACCGTAGCAAGGACAATGGTAAAACAGCCCATGTGACATCAGGGGTTCTAGCGTAATTTTACAAAGATACAAGAATACTTTATGTGCACAAAGAAAACAATAATTAACATAATTTTTTCAGAAATTCGTCTCCCATGAGCTACTGTCTTTGCAATTTAGAAGAGTACCCCAGAAAATAATCAATGTAATGAGCATTGTTTACATTCAGCATGATGTTTACGTTCAGCGCTGTCTGCTAATGGAAAAGGTGCTGATTATTAAAATGTTGTTATATATGGTCAGAAAATCGATCAAAAATATCTTCATTTGCGTTTTGAGGAACAAAGGTCTTACAGGTTTGAAATGACATGAGGGTGAGTAATTAATGACAGAATTTACATTTTTGGGTAAACAAAATTTTTTTTAAAAATTAGTTACAAATAGTTAATGCATTAGGTTCTATGAACTAACACTGAAAATAATTTAGTTAATAGTAATAACAGAAATAATTTAGAAAGTAAATAGTCAATTAATTTAAATATACTGCTGTTTACTATTAATTGAAAATATGAGTAATTTATGCAAATTGTAATGTTGACTTTTTTTATTAATGTAAATAAATGCTGTGATGTTATTTTGAATTTTTATGATACCTAATGCAGTAAACAATATTATTGCAATTAACATTAAGGTAAAGGGCTTTTTAATGGGTTTCAGTTAGTATTGTGTTTGGGCTTGGAAAGTCCAGGTGCTGATGAAAATAAATAACATGTACAGTAGTTCACTCACTCACCCTGAGAACAGCTTTCATCTTGATATGGCTGTTGGCTCCGGAGCGCTCAAGCTGAAAGCGCTGGTCCATGGTCATGTCGGATAAACCGAGCAGCCGGACCAACGGCAGAGTGAGTTTACCCAGTAGTGAAGACTTTTTATCATGTTCTTTTACCTGAGGCCACGGGATAAAAGAAAGACAAACATAATATTCTATATATTATATAATAATACCATGAGTTCTTGGTTTTTGATATATTTGTCAAGTTTGTTTATGGAGTAACACGAATATTCTTTATGATGGCAAAATAGGTTATGGTTTTATGATCGGTTTACCTCGAGATTCAACACTTGGTTATTCACACTGTGCACAAAAAATGTAAAGCATTCATCATATGTCGGGTCTTTCGAGCTAAACACCACCTTTCAGAAAAAAATATAAATACAGATGAAAACACTCCAGTGTCTAAATGTCTGATTCATTATGTTTAAAAACTGGGAAACAGAGTGGATTAAAATGATAAAATCAGAGTTAAATACCTTGCTTTTTTGACTTTGTTGATCAACAGAAAACTCCACGTATGAGTTGGGGTCATTAGTTTTTCTGGTGAGCTGCGATTTAAAATGGACACAAATGGAAATAAAGCTCATACACACTTTTTGATTATGAATATTCTAAATAACCATGAGATTTGGTTCCCGAACCTTTTGAATTTCTATGAATTTTCATGGTCATGAACCTGAATTTCCTTGACTTTTCCAGTCATTTGTGATTACAGAATGTAGATTTTTTTTAAAAAAATTAAAATCTAGCACAGATTTATATATAAATCACATATAAATATGAAAGAATATACTTAAACAATACTTATGCATATTAGTGTAAAAATGTCATCAGTTGAGAAAAAAAAAAAAACTGTGATTGCAATTCAGTTCACAGATGATTTAGCTAGAGGTGCGAAAAATATCCCATTATGCCAAGAGTTATTCTAGCAGCTGGAAAAGGAAAATATTGTAATAATAATTTTGACTGAGGAGAGAATTCAAAGAATGTGCACAGTAAATCTTTTCATTTCTATGCCCTGACCAGCAGATTACTGACACTGAAGTGTGATATTATGATTATGAAACTACGACACTATGAAAAAGACCAAGAAAAAGTCCTAATGTTTCACCTTTTAATTTGCATGATGTATATGTGGTTAACGTGATCATTTTCATGAACCAGTGATAGAAACCAGTTAAACAGGTTGCTACAATTACAGAGAAGCAGAAACTAAAACCTGTGCCTAACGTTATCATGCTTACAGCTCAAATCCTATGAAATAATCTTTGGAATGTTCTATATTCAGTGAATGATGGTAGGAGGCTGCATTCCAAACGCATGAGAAGGAATGAGTGTGAAATACCTAGACATCTAGCTTTTTGACTCAATATCAGATAAAGCCTTGTTTTTGAAGAAGCCAGCAAAGAAAAGTCATCATTTACCCGCTGCTGTTTAAATGCAAAGTTTCAGATAAACCATATAGCTCCAAAAGACTACTTTTGGTATGTTATTTGGTATTTTTTATTATGTACTTATAAAAATTCTTTCATAGCTGGTAACTATGAATCACCTTATTTGTTTTGACAAAAATGATGATAGCATTTTCATTGCTCCATTAAAACTAAAAAATCTGGAAGGTTTATTATTTTACCTATATCGTTTGGCTGGGATTGATTCTAAGAGGTTTTTCAATGTGCTTCATTCTTCCCACATAAGGTCAGGGACAATAGTGGCCATTTCTTACCCGAGATTCTTTGGGTGGTTTTCCATGCTTTTCATTGTGGGTGAATTCACGGTGGTCTTTCTAAAGACAAAGAAAAGTGGTAAGTAAGTAAGCAGGAAAGAAAGACGCTTTATCATAAAATAAGTCTTGTTCTCACATATTGTGTTTGTGTTATGATAGACTGACAGTTTTTTAGTTGTGCTCTCATTGTACATGTATACTCACAGGCAAATTAGAGGCACTATCTAAGTATACAGCCAACATGGCACAAGCAAGCCCATCTCTGGTCTGAAAGGTGAAATTGAATAAAAATCCATTAAAACACATTCATTCAGGTTGAATTTTTTACAGTTAATAATCACATTGCAACAAACACACACATATTTTATTAGACAATCCACCATTTAAATCGCAGCAAGTATTTGGCACAGCATATAAATTATTGACACTATTATAATAAGCTTACCTCCTTCAGTAGTGCTGGGTCTGTGTGCAAAGAAAACCATTGCAGTTTCATATGTATCTGACCAGACTCAATGTCCTCCAGGGTAAACCACTGCAAATCAAAGACAGAACTTGGTGAGCAAAAACAAATCAATTTATATTCATTTTATCTGATAGAATATTTGAGCACTTTTTCGATGTGCAGAGAAACTCTGATAAACTTTTTGTTCAACTATCAGTTAAGGAGCACAGCAATTCTGACCTTTTTGTAATGCTCACCTCATCTAATTCTCTGTCTTTCCTCACATCCCCACAATCCAAACTGTACCTGTGGTAGACAATACAACATCTCACACAATAATATAAATAATAACAAATATAAATAATGACCATCATCTGAGCAAACTCATCATTACCTGCCCAAAAAGTCATCAGCATCTGTGTCTTCGTCATAAAGTTCCACCTCCAACTCTTGTCCAGGAGCTTCATGAATGACAAACTATTTAAAAAATATATTAATGAGATTTCAATTTTTCTATTGAAAGGACTTTGTGCCAATAGATTGAGGACTGCTCATAAACTTCACCTCATAAATGTATTTATTTACCTCATAAACTTCATTCCAGCGTGGATTCAAAGTTTCTTTGATGGTCTTTGTTTTGAATTGCCTGTTTCCGACCCTGAGCACAGTATATGGATCTGACTTGCCCTTTACAAGTCCCATCATGTAAGTGTCCTTTGCTACAAGATCTCGAGCCTCCAAAACATGGACCCGAACAACACCCTAAAGACGTTCACATGGTGTAACTTACTCTGCATTTTGAAAACTGAATTTTTTTTGACTGATTTTAGCAATAGGAACCAATTATTCCCGGTCTTACTCGAGGAAGAGGAAACTTCATTTGGTCAACCTTGACTTGATCGATCAAAGGGATGCACATGCGATTGGGTAGAACCATGAGAGAGGCGATGATATCCACAATGGCTGATTCTGACATATGACTAGAGAGGAAATAGAGAGTTAAATTTACATGGCAAGGAACACTAAGAATCACGTTTGTTTAATTTATTGAGATACAGTATCCCTGGATTTGTCAGTGGCCATTAATATTTGTAACTGAAAGGTTTTTACAGGTCAAATCTATGCTGGGTAACAGAAAGAGAAAAAGACAAATTAAGTCTTATTTTATTTCTAACTTAATGTTAAAAGGACAGCTTTAATCTTTAATAATCCTGTACTATTTATCTCTCCTCGTACTCGTACAGAAGGCTTTTATGTTATACACATTTGTCTATATTTAAACTTGTATGACAACATTCCATGTCCTGAAGCAGTTTTAAAAAACTGTGGCTAGCTAGCTAGTTGGGTTTTCCATTGTTTTGTTTAGCCCATTCAGCTACAGCATGACAGCATGAGTCGCTCAAGCTGGTTACAAGGTTGACTGCTTGATAAAAGAACCTTTAAAACATAACTGACAAAGCTATTAAATAATGCGATAAAAATACTTTGACCTTTATAAGATAGCTTGAGAAATGTTAACTACAAAAAAAAAAAATCATAAATGCATGGAACTTACAACTGTTTATTGAGCGATAATCAAAAATAACTAAAATCGATGAACACACCTCAGTCCTGGACTATCCAAAACATTAGTCATTCCAGTCCAATTGACTTGCAGAGCCTGGAAATTGAATTGCAAATGTTTTGAACTAATGAACTCATGACAATTTTTTATTTTTATTTTTAACTAGCCGATTACTTTTGCTGCCTATACTCACAGGTCGACGAATGAAGAACATGGTGACTCCGCCTACAAGGGGTGACTGGCCAATCAGAGGCTCAAGAATTACACGTAGCATTCCTTGAAGCTGAAAGAAAAAATAAACACATTAGTTGTTAATTGAATTCATATTCAGTAACTTTTGTTTAATGCATTCGTTTATGCTGTGTTGTGGGGACCTAGTAAAGACATAAAAGGCAAGACTTAAATTTAACTTAAGAAAATATCATCCATTATCATTAAATTAAATTACTCCTTCACTAACCTGAAGGCCTTTGACTCCTACTTTGATGGCAGGTTTAACATCTGCATCTATGTCTACATCAGCATCATAACTGCAGGAGATAAAAGGAAAAAGAGCTTTAAAATATTTCATGAAGATAGGGTAGCAAAACCATGCATTATATCAGTCACATAGGGTTAGCAAGATAATCTGAAGTCAAAGTGAAGTTTGATGTCTTAACTTACATAATGTTAAAGTCGAGGATGACCTCTCTTGTTTCTAGCTCATGTGTGTACACTCGTACCCCCGTAATAGTTGGAGCCTGAAATGCAAATACACAATTGTATGTTTCTGTTTGACTGCTGAAATATTTACAATAGTCGGCTAATACAGTCTGTTGCCAGTAAAGGGCAACGAGCCTCAGATTATGGAATCGTACCTTCTGTCCCATGTGAACTTTAGTAAAGTTGAAGGTCTTCAGATGAGGGCTGGACATTCTTACAGATGGCTGAATGTTGTCAATGAGAAGCTTTTCCATGTACATGCCAAAGAATGGCCATGCTTGCTGAAGAATCTACAACAAAGAAGCACATTTATAGATATGCAATAACAGCAAAACTACTGAAATGAACAATGCGTAATTCCCATAAGCAGACATATTAATGAAATTTGTCAGCATATAACAGATGCAAATCAATATCTGAGGTAAAAAACCTTACCTTGTTGATCCAAGCAGCCTTCTCAACATCTGCAAAGTGAATCTATCAAAGAAATACAGAAAGAACAGATACGTTTTAGAAATCAAAAACGGTTGTGTGTAAGTTGCTTAAATATGAATACATTTTTAGCACATCAAATTACACATCATTCTGTTTTCCTTTCAACTTTTAATGAAATATGAATAAGATCAATCCCTAAAAGTCTAAAAGGGTTCAAAAGGCAGTTTTATTTTTATTTTGTGGTGTTGTGAATATATGTGGCCTTGAATCTGTTATATCTTAATCTACTGTAATTATCAGGCATGTGGTATCAACAACCTATTTCACAGGGAAGACAATAAGAAAACTAATAACCTGAAACAGCTTGACTATTTTGGTCACAAAGGGCTAAATGGATAGTTCACGCCAAAAAAAAAAAAAATTCTGTCTCCAACATTCTTCCAATATCTAGCAGCACATCTCCTGTGTTTCCCAGAAGAAAGATTGCCATACTGGTTTGGGATGACATAAGGGTCAATAACTGATGGTAGAGTTTTCATTTTTAGGTGAACTACCCCCTCAGGGTTATGCTGTAATTTGTAAACATGGAACTCTTGGGAACGGTGGCAGCATACAACTGCATACTATAAAATTAAACCTTACAGGTGCAATAAAATGGTTCTACAACATAATCTATTTTATATCTTTCTTTCAACTTTAGTAAAGGGTGTGTCAGATTCCTGTTTTAAAAAAGGGCTGGGTATTTTAATGAAGAAACTCAAGCTGACACCTTTGTGTGTGGTGTTCCCAAAGCAACACAACAAGAAGCCACACCTCTTACAGTTCAATACCATCTAGTACTGTTTGAATACTAAGTATGCATACGTACATTAGAGTATGTTCCCTACCAACATTCTAATTATTTTACATCTTTACAATTAATTAAAAAAACACGTTACACATATCCCTTAAACGAATAATATTATAACATGTCACTAAAGATGCTAAAAAAGACCACCCACCCAAGCTGGCATGTTCATGGCTTTGAGTTCAGTGCCGATCACGTCCTTCTCGTTTTCTAAAAAGTCAATAGCTGTATCTATCCTCTGAACTTTCCACCTGCGATTGTTTTTATACATGGTCCACATCAGCATGCTCAGAAGAATCCAGCTGATGCTGAGTCCGAGCGAGCCGGTGAGGTATACAGGATAGCACAGGACAATCGCTCTTATCATGAACATCAGAAACTCCATGATCAACTGATTGACATCCTTTGCACTGAGTCCCTCCGGATCTCCAGCAGAGACGGAGGGCGCTTGACCCTCACTGGCTGCATCGCTCATTGTGGCTCTGGAGCCTGGCTGCTGTTTTAAAGGTCTGAAGTAGATAAGCAAGTTAGAAGTAAAAGCTTGTTCACATTAAAGACGCATCGCCTGTCGATCGTTGTGCTCAGGTTGGTTGACTTGGCTCTCTGAGTTCAAATCCTAGCATCAGATCGAAAGAGTAAACAAAACATTTACCCAGACGCGCTCAGCATCTCTGGACACCCGTCGCGTTCATTTTAGCTTCATTAAACCAAATGTGATTGTGGAAGCTCTCTCTGTCAATGTTTTTGCGAACTTCCGCGTTTCCCATCCTTTGGGTTTTTTACCTGCCACCTCAAAGTAGACACGCCTAAATTCCACCCTTTTCTGTGTGTGAGAAATAGTACATTCGTTCGTGTAATAAGTTGACAGACAGGATCTGCCTCGAAACCATTGCAAACTTAAAGCGATCTGAAGTTAGCTACGGTATATGAAGACGAAGTCGCATTAACTAATAATTAACGTTAGCTAACGTTAATGCAGAGTGAGCGGCCGAGATTTATCGCAAGCCGACATTGTGGCTTGGATGAACTAAGCATTATTTTAAAGAAACGTTCTTATTCAACAAGATTAAAAATAGTTCAAATAAGTTAAAATTATAGATTGTTTTCTTTTTTTAGCTTTTTAAAAAAAAGACAAATATCCGCATTTTTGTCTCTTTATTTACCTAACGTTAATGTAATATTTTGTGTAAATAAAATATGTTGATATGTGCACAATCCCATGTTTTTGTATTTACAGCTAAATATTTTCTCACACCTACCATTTGAACACGATGAAAAAATTGGGCCTATTTGTAACAGCCATATTCAGCCTATATCATACATTTTAAAATGCATGCATTATTATTATTATCATTATTATCATTATGAAACACTTTCGTTTTCAAGATATGTCTGTGCAGTTCAAATTTAATTGGCATTGTTTGTCTTGCGCCATCTCAAGGGTTTTCAGAGTCGTTGCAGTCCAGTACAATTTTATCAGATACTTTATGTACATACTGATAAACTTACGGATAATAGCTTGACCTGTCCTGGTAGTGGAGTTGTATATGTAGGCTATTATTATTTGTGAGGGTAACTGTACTATGATAGGCTGTGAGAGCTAAATTACCGGCGTTCCTTCACTAAATTATAAAACATGCATTTTTTGCGCACTATGATTTTTTTAACCTTACATTGTCTGTCCGGGGGCCATTTAACAGTTTAATTTAAAACTGAAAACCTAGTTTTAATCAACTTTGAAAAAGTATATTGTCAGAAGTGGGATTCGAACCCACGCCTCCATTCGGAGACCAGAAGACCCATGTTTTACGGGGAAGGTATGAACCTTGAGTCTGGCGCCTTAGACCACTCGGCCATCCTGACAACTGGTTAATGTCAGAATAGTTACTGCTACGTAAATTAATGAAAACCGTCAATGTTCTCATCAATAAAGTACGTTACACATCAAACTTGCGCGCCTGTTCAGATTTTGAAAAATACTTCGGTTGGTAACTTACACTCGACTTCCCTGAATAATACACTACGACGCTAGTATAGGATATAATTATAATCTAAATATTTCTCTTTTAGAATAAAATTTCAAATAAGTGCACAAAATTAAGGTTTTCACAGAAAAAAGAACGTTTGTCGTTCAATGCAGCATATAAGACAAAGTCCCTATTCTTTCAACGTATAAAAGAGATCTGCGCATGCGTGTTGTGACTCATGCTTACAACACACTCAACATGTGATCTGTTATTAAACGCGACAGAGGCGTGGCTCTCATTTCCAACGTGCTCCTATGTTGTTATAACACCGCTCTTGAATGAGAACGAGTGAATCGTAAAGATGTCTCTCTATCGAAACACGATTTGGTTCCTGAAGGGTCTACAGGAGTATACCAAGTAAGTCATCACTATGTATGTTTTCAGCTAGTCTAACTCTTTGATTAACACAAGTCATAAACGGTCATTTACCATCGAAGGTTTATGCTAAAAATCTAAAAAAAATCACAAGCTAAAAATCACACATCAGGGGCGGATATGAGGCAGCGGCGAGGAGCTTTAACGAGGCGGACCTGGAGGTGAATTTGAGTGGCCGCTCGTTCATCATCACTGGGGCGAACAGCGGCATCGGTAAAGCCGCCGCCTGCGAAATCGCCAAAAGAGGTGAGAAAACGTGGCTTTGTTCATGGCCTTCATTAACTGGTCAACTTGGAAGACCTTACTCATGCCATCAAAACCCTATTATGACAACTAGGTTAAAGTGTAACCGACAAACGGGACGCAACAGTGACTCTTACTGGCAAATGATGTGCACTGCTGTTAAAAACAGCTAATCAAAGTTCATTTAAACAGTAGGAGCTGATTGAGATGCACCCTGTATCTTTAGGTGGCACAGTACATCTGGTGTGCAGAAATGAAAATCGTGCAAACGAGGCAAAAAAAGACATTGTGGAGCAAAGTAAAAATGAGGTATATTTTCAGAAGTAAATTTATATACTATGAAGATGATTTCTCATCCTTCTGGGACAGAAACCGCGAACTCTGGTCTAAGTTTGTCTCTCATTTGCTTTCAGAATGTTCACATTCACCTAGTTGACATGTCCAGCCCCAGGAAAGTGTGGGAATTTGCTAGTGGATTCTCTCAGAATCACAATCTGCATGCTCTGGTAAATGTGTTCCAGGTTTAAGTCATATCAAAAATCAATGCACAATAATGAGCTGAAACAATAAGTAATGAGAGCCTGTGCACAAAGCAAAATCACATTAATGCGTGTGGATATTGCTGTTATTTTGTGTGGGTAACTGCACTACGATAAATTTGTTAAATCAATAATTGTATACATTTATTCTGAATCATTTAATAATTTAAAGTATTGTCATGTCTGTCTATGGTCATTTTATAACTGCTTTAAATGTGATGTGCATTGCCATGCTTGTATTGTTCAGCCCTTTGTCCTTTATCTTTATGCAATTTATTACTGTAGATCAATAATGCAGGTTGCATGGTCAATCAGAGAGAACTGACTGAGGATGGCCTGGAGAAAAACTTTGCAACAAACACACTGGGTAGGAAAGAAGTTTTATTTCCCCCCAACATGGACAACAAAGTATGTGCTTTTACGGCACTAATTCAGTTTTGAGTGTTTTATGTTATTGATTTACAGAGGTCACAAGCCACCCCTGCGGTTGAGAGTGTTTTTTTAGTGCCACTTCTTGAAATCAAAGGATAAGAAGAGATAAGAGTTACTCGCCAGCTTACTCTTGTGTGTTTTACAGGTACATATATACTTACAACAGCGCTGTTTCCCACACTGAAGAAGTCAGAGAATCCCAGAGTGGTGAGTCTGAAATGCATTCTAATGCATTGTTAATAACTGTTTCCAAACATTACCAGAAATAATGGGTCACTTGGGTGATGTTTATTAATTGTATGCATGTTAAAACAAACCTTCCTCAAAACTGTATCATTATTATTTTGTAATTGTAATATTTTATTATTAGTAATGAAAGTTGCAGAGAAATAAAACTATATTATTAAATTGTTTTTTATCTATTATTTTATTATTTATTTTTTCTATGTTAGTGCATTTGGATTTTTTATTGTTTATTTTATAATATGTTTTTGTATAAATATATGTATATATAATGACAGATCACTGTTTCATCTGGTGGGATGCTGGTTCAGAAGTTAAATGTAGAAGACCTTCAGTTTGAGAAAGGCTCTTTTGATGGCACCATGGCCTATGCACAGAATAAGGTACTACTATGAACTATAAACTCACAAAATATATCCGTAAACACTGCACTGCAGCTTGCATTTTAAGTGTACATTATTATTATTTGGTTTAAAACAATCAGCCCTTTACTTTAACCGTTGTAATTGTCATTGTGGTGAGCTTTTTGACACTCATACAACCTGATTATTATTAGTAAAGAATCTCGAGAGATTCAGTATTAACTGTGATCTTTCTCAGAGGCAACAGGTGATCATGACAGAGCAATGGGCAGCTCAGCACAAAGAAATCCACTTCTCATCCATGCACCCAGGCTGGGCAGATACCCCAGGTGGGTGGTGGGTGTATACTGTACATCAGCTGCATGTTTTAAATGATACAGGAATTTTTCAGTCTCATTCACAAAGATATTGTTTTTGTTCAATCTACAGCGGTGCAGTCCTCCATGCCAGATTTTCATGCAAAAATGAAGAATAAGCTCCGTACTGAAGCTCAAGGTGCTGACACAGTGGTGTGGCTGGCCATATCAGATGCCGCCGGCAGGCAGCCCAGCGGCCTCTTCTTCCAAGGTCAAGTATCTTTATACTGTACACATCATCTATAACATGTCTGATGTTGCGGACTAAATCTTTCTTTAACATGGAACTGAACTTTTTTTTCAAACTGACTCCTGTGCAGACAGAAAAGCGGTTTCCACGCACCTGCCTCTGGCCTCCTCCAGGTCTTCTCCAGCTGAAGACCAGAAGCTGATGAGCAAGCTGGAGGAGCTTGCTTTGAAATTCAAGTGTTAATTGGTTGGGCCGCCAAATCTAAAGCAACTGTGATATTCATTCTCAATAATGGTGAGAATTGTAGAGCTGTGAAAAGCTCATGAATACTACACCAAACTTGCTAACTAAAGCAACCTTAAATGTTTAAAATATTTCTGTTTTTTTGAACAAATACACTCCTAAGCATTTATTATTGTACTATTTTGAAACAAGAAACTAGTACACCCACTTTTTGCAGTGGAG
>JAUMHP010000301.1:1657128-1670215 GCA_032361065.1 Enteromius trimaculatus
AAACAAGAAACTAGTACACCCACTTTTTGCAGTGGAGTTGTTTATGAGTTTCTTAGTTTTTAAAGTAAAATGTCTGTTTGCAGTCTGACCTCTAACATGAATGTTGAAGCTGCTGTGCTAAATGGGTAGAACAACCACAAGGATTTGATTTGCATTCTTGATGAATCAGTCAACTGTTGCATTGTGTAAAATAGCAAATTATTTTATTCATAAACACAATAAACTGCTATTCCAAAAAACAACAACAAACACACTGACATCGAGACTCAGGTCAGAACATGCTATGCACCACTACCTGTAACTCATATTCAAATTAAACAAATAACTGTAAAGGTAAATATAAATAAATATTCTATATCTGCCCCTTATTTATACTTACAAACAAGTTTGTGGTTAAATAGCCAGTTAACTAAAAATGACTGCTTTTATTTTTGTCAAATTTTTACAACTGACATGATTTTTAATTAAAGATAATAATTATCAATGAATCTCTCTTGCTTAATCTTTTAGTGAAGTCTTTATTATATGTTTTTCTTTTTTATTATCATTGTTTTACCAGAACAACTGATAAAATCCAAATTGTGTTCATGATGTTTACATGAGCTTGTAGCGGAGAATAAACCTGAGGACTTTAAATGTTTTTTATTTAAAGAACCATTACAAACAATAAAAGAATAACTGTGCTGCTCCACTGAGAAAAAAACTATACTTTTAATTCAAAAAGAATAAAGACTCCAATTATCACTAAAATTCCAAAAATCTGGGGTCAGTAAGAATTTTTATTCTTTCAAGAAATCAATTTTTAACGAAAGACGTCTTTTTCAAAGTAAATGCTTTTCTTTATCAAATAATCCTTTTTCCAAATAAATAAAACGGCACTAACTGTTTTCATTCCATTACTCTTTACAGTGTTTTTTTGAGCAACAGATCATCACATTAGATTGATTTCTGAAGGATCACGTCACACTGACTGCTGAAAATTCAGCCTTGCTATCAAGAGAATAAATTATATTTTAAATATATTCAAATAGAAAACAATTCTTTTAAACAAACACATTTCACAGTATTACTGTTTTACTGTATTTTTGATCAAATGAATTCAGCCTTGTTGAGCTTAAGAGACTCTTTCAAAAACACACAAAAACTGAACATAAACTTTTAAATGGAAGTGTAAATTAAAATGGACGTTTGTGTCAAATTCATCCAAAGCTAATAGGCAATCCAACCTCCACATTTGCAATTACGCAGTAACAAAGTAAAGAATATTTATTTTGGGCCAGTTTTATCTATCCGTACCCTGTAACCATTCAGCAGTAATGTTTTACCCACTGCGGCTTTACAATGAGCTATTAACAATGCCCAAATGTCCACTCGCTTGCAAACATACAGCAAAAAAACACGCCTGACAAATAAAGTTAAACCACCACCATGATATTTCCTGGTTCAATGAAAGAATGAAATACTGTGAATGTCTCTTACAGTAATGAAATGTTTATGAAACATCACCTTTAATAAGATCAAACACAATATTATTACAATGAAGCATTATTGAATTTCACCCTGTGTAAACAACAACATTTCTGACTGTGTGCATGTTAAATCCTCCAGTTTAATTGACTGATATTAAAATACCAGTAAAACATAAGTGCTTAAATTTAAAGAGTATAACAGATGACGAGGAGGCTATAGCAGAGACAATTTTCCCCATGCCAAAACCACTGATTGAGCTGCGGTAAAGGCACTTGAATATAAAACGGTTCTAACATGCTTTGATGCAGTGTAACAAGGATTCATTTAGGTTTAGGATAAGACATAAACTGATAGCAGAATAAGTGCGAGGAGTTTCACAGACAGCATACACAGTAACAACACTGGTTTATGTCAATATAAACAACCTGAACTAAGCAGATTTGAACTGGACAATATTTACACATTTGTTCCCATAACCCACGTGCACATGCACAAATACATAAAAATGCACATGCTCAGTTCAATGTCATGAAATCCTTGAGTTTTTCCATGAAAAAGGATCTAACGTTTTCCACAAACACATGATTCTCAGGCCAGGTTCAGCACTGATTCTTAGATCCTGCTCGCAGATGATACACAGGATTCTCATGATACCACTGGAGTCATGTCCCATAGCTGAATGTAAAGACACCACAGATATTACAACTAGTTCAGTCACTTTATCAAACAGTATGGCCACAATTAAATGGGAACATGTGCTGACCTTGATGATTTTGTCTGTCCCGGAGGTGAGCAGCCAGCCCCTGGTTGGCTCATACTGCATGTGTATGATGCTGTGCTTACTGTCATGGAATGTTGCAGTGGGCGCCCGTCTGGACAAAAAAGAAAGCTTTAGGTGATTCTAGCATGTGAGAGACTTAAAACATTAAAGACAATCAAAATTTGACTTACTCCTCATCTGTAATTGAGTCGTGGCAACTGTCACAAACCCGCACCTCAAACTCAAATCCCATTAGAGGAATGGTGGAGCGTTTAGAGGAGCACTTTCCACACACGGCCTGGCCACACTTCCTACAGTGATGCTGGGAAAGAGGAAAATCCGACTGCTTTATATCAGATGAAAGTGTGGGCTGAAGGCTAAATAACGGACTGCAAACTTAATCAGAAACACATTAATCATATTTTCTGAAAACAGGTCTACAAGTAAAGGGCATTTGCAATTCTCGTATAAAATAGTTTAAGGAAAAAATATTTGTAAATATAATTCCAGATATGTATATTTAAAGTTAAACTTAATTCAATGTACTCTACAGAATAAAGGTCTGGGGTCAGTAAGATTTATTTATTTGTTTTTTTTATTATCAAATGATTACAGGATTACCTGGATGATTAAATAAAATATAATTTTATTTAACAATAATTTTATTAAAAGTGACCGTAAAGATATTTTTAAAATGTTACAAAGGATTTGTTTCAAATAAAATCTAAACTTTCTATTTATCAATATTTTTATATTTTAATATTATTTCATTATATTACCATTTCACTGTTTTACATAAAATAGAGTGAACATGGCATCTTTTAAAAACATTCCGAAATTTTACAGACCCCAAATATTCAAATGATTTTGTATATTATTTAAGGATTGTTTTAAGGATTTTACTGTAAAACAAAACAAAATTTGATTATCATTGTTTTTTTATTCATTTCTTTGCAGTGGTTTTGTTCACTGTACCTGTCGCAGGCCAATTTTCTTGCTGTCCCACATCTGTTTAAAATTCCAGAAGAATGGCTGTTCACATTTCTGACACGAGTCACTGTCAAGCCACTCAGGAGTCTTAGACACAGAACAGATGAGGACATGCTTAAACTATGTAAAAAGACATATGTAGCTAACATAAATACCACTTGAGGCAATCCCTTTTGTACTAGATTCGTCATCCTTGCTCTATACAGTATCTCTCTCACCTCTTGTCGTGTGACATCCATGTTCCAGATAACTATTCCTCCATCCGAACCACAGGAAATGAGCTGACGGGTGTGAGGAGCGTAACACAAACCCTGCACTTTATCACTGACACACAAACACTCATATATTAGGACTCAGCTTATTCTCATATATCTTAAATGAATGTCAACAATTCATCTGTCCTACTTGTGCCCCTGCAGCTCAATGGCTGTGCCTTTACGGCCTCCAATGTCCCACATGATGATTGAATGATCAGAACTTCCAGAGAATAAAACCCTTTGGACAGGATCCCAACACAGGGCTGTGACATTGCCTGCACACATACACACAGTTGCTGTTGTGTAAGCACAAGTAATGGAAATGGCAGTATTGTCACGTTACCCACCAGGGGACGCCACATTTGTTCTTCATTTGCTTTGTTGTGCTGACCAACGGTTTTCCCTTCTTGCCATGTTAATGTTTAATGTATCATCAATCTACTTGTTGCTTGTTTTCATGCTACCACTTTTTTTTTCCTGAGCAGCCCAATGAAAAAGTTAGTTTACCCCAAAATGAAAATTCTGTTATTAATTATTCACCCTCATGTCATTCCACATTCATAAAACCTTCATTCATTTTCAAATTAAGATATTTTTGTTGAAATCTGAGGGCTCTCTGCCACTCCATAAACAGCAATGGTACTATCACGATCAATGTAGCAAGAATGTCATCAAAGTGCTCCATGCAACGAAAGAATTCAACCATAACTTTACAAAACCATGTGAATGCTTTTTATGTGTATTTTCAAAGCTTCATAGAATTACGGTTGAACCACTGATGTCACATGGATTATTTTAACAATGTCCTTACTGTTTCTGTTCCCTGATCGTGGTAGGACCCTTGATGTCTATGAAAGGGCAGAGAGCTCTTGGATTTCATCAAAACTTTCTTAACTTGCATTCCAAAAATAAAGGTCTTCTGTTTGGAATGACATGAGAGTGAGTAATTAATGACAGAATCTTCATTTCTGTTCAGTTGTGTATTTTATTTACCTGTTTTAAATGTGCATCTCTACATTCAGATTGAATTCACCATCTGTATTTTTATATACACCATATTTTATTTGTAATGTGCTGTTTGGGTACGCACCTGTATGGCCTTTAAAGGTGGTGACCAGGCTGCAGTTGTCCTGCTCCAGCTTAAGGATTGTCACTTGACCGGAATGATCTCCAACGAAGGCATGTCTGGTTTCCACATCAAATCTTACACAGATTGTCAAGAAGCCAATGCTACAAAACTTTTAAACCCCTCCTGAATGTCTTATGTTTACATGAAGTGATGCATTGTGCATCTCACTGAGGATTTTTTTACATTACTATAAAATTATAAAACAACTTTAATTAATTTCGGATCATTTAAATTACGTTTTTCAGGGCGTTGTGTTGCAAGGTAATAAATTAAAGCAGTCCTAGTAAAGTTGTTTTCTTTTGGCAACAGGCCACCTCTATAAGTTTCAGCCAAACCAATTTTGCATATTGCCACTTAAGCATATTTTTGGTAATAGTGTAGTGCGTTTATACTGCTGACGTTAACCCCTTCTACTTTATTTATGTTGCACACACTAAATATGCACTGACACGGTCAAAATTAGTCTTTAGAGAATGGCTAATAAGTTTAGAATCCACATTGCTACAGCATTATAAGGGATAGATAAACCAAAAATTACAATTCAATCATCATTTTTTCACTCCTCATGTTTTTTCAAATCTTTTCAAAAAGATTTTGAAGAATGTTGGTAACCAAACAGTGGACATTGATTTCCATTGTATGAAAAAATATTAAAATAAAAACACTTTTTGCAAAATAATACTTTAAAAAAAGTCATACAGGTCTGGAACAACATGAGGGTGAGTGAATGACAGAATATGCATTACCTCTTAATTACTTTTGTAATATAAATAATACAAACTTAACATTTAAGTAAATTATTGGTGTTTTTGTTACGCTTTATTTTAAAGCGTTTCCTATTATAAAGCAAACGTAAAGTAAGTCAAATTGATGCAAAGCCATAAGAAAACACAGAGAGAGCGCAGACTGATTTGTGACAATAAACTTGGAGTTTTTTTTTTAGATATTTCATATCAGGAGAGGAGTATGAATGGATACTGTAGTCCAGACACCCATGCTGTGGTTCTATATGTGCCCAGCTGCTGTCCGCTCTCTGAGCAATGCCACGTAAAGCTCTTGTCCTGACCTGTGCTTAGAACCCACTCCATCTCTAAGACAAACAGCACCACGGTCACGCCACCCTGATGAGCTAACACAAACAAAAGACAAGACACAATGAGAAAAACAGGGATGGATCATTTTAGAACACAAACAGTTAAAAACACCATCAATTGTGCTCTCACATTATAATAAATAAGGCAGCAGAAAGTCAAATAATCATAAAAGGTTGGATTTCAGGAACAAAGGAGCAATCCCAAACCACAGCACTTAATATACTTCATGTTTATACTCTGTGTGTATTTCTATCCATAATGTTTATCATTTATCTTTGTTGGAAGCATTACATAAGCCAAATGTTTTAAAGTGGGTTAGCTAAATATTTCACATTAATGCCATTCTAGGCCATGACAACACCATGTGGTTATAGGAACATGTCACTTTTTTTGAAAATAGGCTCATTTTCCAACTCCCTTAGAGTTAAACAGTTGAGTTTCACTGTTTTTGAATCCATTCAGCCGATATCTGGGTCTGTCAGTAGCACTTTTAGCTGTAGCTAAGCATAAATGATTGAATCTGATTTGACCGTTAGCATCACGCTCAAAAATGACCAAAGAGTTTAGATATTTTTTTTTAGATATTTAAACCTAAAGTTCTGCATAATTAAGGGCGTGTCAACTTGAGTGACAGGTGGATTGCCACTTCTGTTACCACTGGGGGGCGTGTTTTCATCAGTGAATTCCCGACTATTTGCCCAGTTTTTCTTTATCAGAGAGTGACACAATTAAAAGATGGCGACTTTGAGCTTCAAAAACTCTCTTCAGAAACCTACGGGTGACGTCATGGACACTGATTCCATATTTTTTACAATCCATGGCTTAAACAAAATAAAATATATAGAGTATAAATATTACTTTATCTCATATTAAATGACATGAAGAGAGAGATTGTGATGCTTGAACATGTGCTTATGATTTGTGTTAAGGTAGAAAAACTTAATTGCGAGTGACTTCATTGGTGACTCACCCTGATATGTTCGTGCAGGAGTCATTCGGTTGTAGTCCTCAGATAAAACAAACTCCTGGTAAGAGAACACCAGGCTTAATGAAGCTTTGTAATGTATCTGGGAACCTGCTAGTGACACATTACTACACAGAAAACTGGTGTGTGTAAGAATAATGTTCAATTAACATACCGATACTGTGCCATTTTCCAACCCTACAGAGATCCTCCTTGTCTCCGGATTAAATGACATGCATGAACACACCACTGTAACGTAAGACAATGTCAATGAGTATGAGAACCTATTAAAAAAAATTATTTGATTGGCTTTTTTTCTATAAATAAACACCCTGTACTAAGAGCCAGTGACCCCCCACAGTCTACAATAGTTAACTAGAAAGCAAGCAAAAAACGTGACGTCAATACTGAGAAATGAAACTCCTGTCTGAACGGGAAAACAAGCTGAAGCTCAAGCTCAAGCCCATACTGGTTTCACTTCATATTTTTACTTTTGTAGTAAAATTCCTGAAGTTATGCGGCTGCACGTCCCATAACGTTTAGATCAGTTTTGATCTCAGAAAGCTCCACAGGATCTGTGTTGGACTGAGAGCTCACCTGGCATTGTGTGAAAGACACTGGGCCAGTACTGACCACTATCCCTTTTCAGCCACACACGGATTGTCCTAAAACAAATTGAAATAAATAATTAAATATGATAAATAATAATCTTGATAACATTTACAGGCACATATTTACCAGGCACTTTTTTTTTTACCAAAGTGACATGGGGTACAGTACCCAAATTACCAGGAAGCATATTGAAGAAACATAGCTAAGAATACATTTTGGCTAAGATAAGTCACCTTAGTGGCAAACATAATAAGAACTCAAACTAAATTTGGTGGCCAAGTTAAAAACATAGCCAGAATCAGGAAGAGTACACAAAATCACAGGGCTGGTACAAAACGGTGGGCCACACACACATATATACAGT
Source organism: Enteromius trimaculatus (assembly GCA_032361065.1). Taxonomy (NCBI): domain Eukaryota; kingdom Metazoa; phylum Chordata; class Actinopteri; order Cypriniformes; family Cyprinidae; genus Enteromius; species Enteromius trimaculatus. Next base: position 1,664,769 of record JAUMHP010000301.1, read on the forward strand.
ATATATATATATATATATATATATATATATATATTAAGTGAAGAAAGGATTTTTGATTTGCTTTGACAAATCTCTAGAACAAAAGTGATTACTAGAAAAAAATAATAGATTAAATTACTTTAAAACTTTTTCTACATAAATTTAGTTTGTTTTTAAAGAAAAAATATGCGCAATTGTGCATACATAGACATGTTTCTGTACAATGCTCTTTCACTTGTTCACACTCACACATTCAGTCCTTCAAATGTGAAATATATGTAAAACACTCTACTTCTCCACACAGTACAGCATACTAAATAACTTGAGCTCTCCTCCCGGCTGGTTATGGAAGTTGTCATGGGTCTGACGTTGCCTTGGCCTCTGGTGCTCTTTTAGAGTGCTTATTTGCATGAACATAAGGTGTGCTGGGAAGTCCTATCATATGACACTCATTACTTTGAGCTGCAAAGCAATTCAGTTGGAACTAAACTACTCAACAGTACAAAAACAATAGTCTACAATAGTCCAATGTCTTTATTTTTTTTTATTTATATTCAGTAAAACACTGCACTGTTGTAGTATACTTTACTTTTTTGCATGAAGGAGGGCGCTCTACTGTGTTATTAAGATTAGAAATATAACATATCACAATAATGCACACTGCTTCACCGAACTGCATAGAAAACCAAAATAATACAGGGAAAAAAACATAACAGTAACAGGAAATTTTCACAGACTAGGGTTAAACCTTGTCCTAGACTAAAATATAAATCTGAGCTTTTTAATCTCAAATAAACTTGACATTAACATTACTTAAATGTCCTATGACCTAATCCTGGTTTAGGCTAAGCCCTGTCTGTGAAACCGGGCCTTAGAGTTAAAATTAAAGACTCTACGCACTTTTATTTGTGTATTTCCAGCGATCATATTACACATATCTAATTATTTTGCCATTTCCCCTCCTTTTGTAAACGAGATTTTCCAGTTCATTCACAAATGAAATGTCTCGTTCAATTCAGCTTTACGAAAGAAATACCTGGCAATGCTTTCTGTTGGTCTTTATCAGTAAAATTAACTGAAGGCAGGAAAAGGTAGTCACGCGTTTCAAAGGGGACGCTTCAGTGAACGAAATTGATTCGTTCATTTAAACAATTCTTTTAAAAACATCGATTCGTTCACGAACTGTAAACCACTAGCGTAAGATCCGCAGGCAAATGATCGCATACAGTACGTGCAAACGAAGTGCATTGATAAAAGAGGCTTAAATGGTCCTTGTTTGAATATTCATGACTCTGCATTATTATTACCTTCCATTTGCACTCCCTATGTTATGACAGAGGGACTGGGATACTTTATTCCCCCAAATATCGCTTATTAACGTTAAAGCTAAACAAAAAAGGATAAATGTGTCTAGTTTATCATCGACACGTATTTTATATTACATGTTATGTATGTGCTGCTTATAACATCGCTGTAACGTTACAAAAAAAAATGTGATTCGAATGTATTCTGCACTTGAAATTGTAGTGCGCTGACCTGTCTTGAGATACGCTGATAACCCCGTCCTCTTTGGGGATGATCACAGCCGTGTTCACCACATCTTGGAAACTCTCGATCTTACTCAGCAGGACGGGCTTTCGTGTCTGAGGACGGGGATGGATCTCTGCCGCCATGGCGCTGTAGTTCCTCCGTCACCTGAGTCCTCTTTCGGCAGCATAACACGCTGAGCGCAGGTCGATTATCAGACCTGCAGACGGTCAGGGATGCTGCAGGTCAGCTGATTAGCTCTCACAGCCTGTGCCTGTGCTGGTCACGCTCAAACACGATCTCTATAACATGTTCCCTAATGACACGCGCGTGTTGTACTTTTGCTCTCCATGTACACAGACTATCCGAGTCTTGAATGAATCACAGACGCATGCGTTTGAGACGCGCAGGATTGACTCTGACGAACACCATATTTGTAGAACCGGAAGTTAAACGTCATTTATTTTTCCATTTGATTGACATTTGTGCGTGAACAAAGGTCTACAACACCTAATTTTGTTACGTTCAGCTGAAACAATTAAATTAGCACTTTATGTTAGTCAAGTCTATATTGCTTTCTCTTTTTTCTGAATACTTAAGCTTTTCAATGAATACATTGTTCTCAACAGCAAAACCACAGAGTGGAAATTGAACTATTTATAGTTTGGCCTTATCATGTGCAGTCAGACCTCACAGAGCTATTGTAGGTTCTGCATTCTTTACTAGTTTGTTTGCTTTACTAGTTTCCTATACCTTGCCAGTTTTATGTAACACAAAATTTGCAGATTATGTAACCAATAAACATGCCATTATATGCATTTTATTATAATTTTTAGAAATGTTAGAAATGTCTCGTTTTGCTTGGGAAGGTTACATGTCAAACTTACATACATTAGCTTGATTGTGTGTTTGTGTTTATGTGGTTGATGAGGACACAAATTTGTATAGTGACATGGGTTTGAAATAGGTATTACAAAATGAAGGGGATTTTTGAGGACATTTTCAGTGTCCTTGTAATTCAAAAGGCTTAAAAAACACTAAATGGTGTTTTTTTGTTTGTTTGTTCTTTTGAAAATCTAAAAATGCACACAGTTTCCTGTAAGGGGTAGGTTTAGGTGTAAGGTAGGTGTAGGGCTATAACACATACAGTTTTTACAGTATAAAGACAATTACGCCTATGGAGTGTGTGTGTGTGTGTGTACATAGCCCTACTTTTACCAATGATTTACAGATAGATCTTGCAACATTAAATACTTAATTAGGCTACCTCTTAGTCTTAAGGTATTTATTGATATTCATCATTTGACTGCAGTCTTTTATGCCAGCTTAGCATAATAATATAACAAATATTAATGGATGACACATCTGATAAAGAAGAAGAGACGTTTTTCCTCTAAGAAAATAACAATACAATAATAATAATACAACATAAGAATAGTATACAAATAGTATTTCTTCAAAGAAAGATTTTATTAAAACTCTTTGTTGAATAGACAAGTGATTTGCCAGGAAATGTGTGGAAATTACCAGGAAGGTTTCATATTAGACATAAGGTTACAACGAAACAAAAACTCATGTAATCTTAAACATAGATTTATCTTTATTTACATCACATAAAATCATTATGCATGAATATAAACTATACATTCTGTAATAACTAACACAAAACCACTTGCATTTATTTGGCGTTGTACTTCTCACTTTGTTAACTTTTTAACTTATTTATGTTGTAGTTTTTTCCTTTATCCTTGTTGTTTTGTATGCATTATGTGTAATGTTTAATTTATGTAGATTTGAGCGTAAGTGTATGTATATGTAATTTTGTCAATAATAACAAAAAACATTAGGTATACAAATACGCATGCTCCATTTGAGTTCTCCTTTTTGAGAATATGCTAATCAGTCACTTTCAGGTGCCAATCAGTTGAGGCGTTTTGACGCACAGTGCTCCGGCAGCGCTCAGGGGGCGGAGTCAAACGCTGAACGCGGAATAAAACCACTGCAACCCGCGAGCAGACCTCAGTGTGAGGAGAATCATGGACGTAAATTAAACAGAAAGTTACCATGATAAAAGTTAGGCATTTCTTTCAAATTACAGCAACAACACCCGTTTCCCTTGTAAATCAACAACCTTCCCCCCCCAGGGTCTGAGGTTTGCTTAAGTTTACAAGGCATCGCTCTTTCAACACTAACTACAGTTACACTCTGACAGAAAGAATGCGCGAGTCAGTTAGCATTAGCCGGCTAGCAGCGTGCTGACAGCAGCGACAGGAGGCGAACAAAAGATTGCTCTGCATTTGTCCGCTTGCACTGACATTCGGTCCATGTAGAAGGGACGATTATCACCACAATGCCCGTGTTACTTTTCCTGATAGATACGTCCGCCTCCATGAACCAGCGCTCCCATCTGGGCACTAGCTATCTGGACATAGCGAAGGGCGCAGTTGAGACTTTCCTGAAGGTAATTGAATACACACCTCTTCTTCACACTCTCACTTTACTGAAAACTTACAAATAAAACTGCATTTCCGTTTGCTTTTTTCCACAGCTGAGGAGCAGAGATCCGGCCAGCAGGGGAGACCGATACATGTTAGTGAGTTTCGATGAAGCACCGGCTGGAATTAAGGTACAAACTCTTTTATTTCTTTCCAAACCTGATTTATTTCACTCCAGACACTCTCAGGGCTCGCTTCGTCTGTTTGCGTTTCAAAACACCACGACTAAATTTGTAGTGTGAAAACATTCTGTCCAGCATGAATTTGTGTGTTTAAACATGGCCGACATTTTGTTCAGTGTGGCAGCAGAGAGCTCTGTGTGTGTGTGTGTGTGTGTGTGTGCGCTCTTGAGAAAAAGAGATGGTGTGGGGGGGCTAACCTAACTTAGTTTTCCCACCCATAGAGAGAGAGAGAGGGGACTCTTCACTGCCCTCTACATTAATACCAAAGCAAATTTAATATCACTGCATCTATCTAAATAATTCTGATGTGAGGATCACTTAAAAAGGCATAACTTATAATTTTCTCTGTTCTCATATTTCAGGCTGGATGGAAGGACAGTCATGCCACTTTTATGACTGAGCTGAGGAACCTGCAAGCAGTTGGGTTAACATCGATCGGCCAGTCTTTAAGGACATCTTTTGATTTGCTCAATCTCAATAGATTAGTTACGGGGATAGACAACTATGGACAGGTATGTTATAAACCAGGGACTGGTATAAAGTCTATGGCCTAGCCCCATGAGCCCATCCCCAACACCTCACAGTTAAATAAGCACCCAATAGGCTCACACTGTGCCAACACAATCCCAAGAGCCCCTGGTGACAAACCGTAGTAACAACTAAACCGCATCTTGGATGCAAATAAGGGTATTGACTAACTGAAAAACAGGTCTTGTAGTAGGCGCTGATAATGCTTTTTTTGCGTGCTTTCTTTACAGGTTTTTACTAGTTCTTTGTATGTATTCTCAGGAGTTTTGTGAAGGACAGTTGTGGTGTGACCGTGCAACAGATTCAATGTTACCTCACCTAGTTACCTAACCATAAATAGTTCATTTTGGAGGCTATGTGTCACTGACTTGTGGAAGATTAGTTTTATTACATTTTAACTTTTTTTTTTTTTTCACTCAGAAATATGAGTGGTTCATGCATGATTCTAGAATGTTATTATGCAGATGCTAAATGTTTTTATTTGATACTGTCTTTAGTTTTCATAGTCCTGGTTCCTTTACCGTTCACATTTACTGTGGTTTTCTCAGGTGAAATCCAGTCATTGCAGTAGGAATTTGCATATGATCATGATATTTCAGAGATTTTGAAAAATTTGGAAGTTTTCAAACAGTGCCTTAAAATGTTTTCTCCCTAACCTTTCTTTTAGTTGTTGCTTCAGCAATTTTTCCCTGTTCTGATCCTTTTTTTTTTTTTTTTTTTTTTTTTTTTTTTTTTT
>JAUMHP010000301.1:1670315-1680991 GCA_032361065.1 Enteromius trimaculatus
TTTAATAATACAATACAATATCCATCACTTAAAGTATCACTGGAGTAAATGATGAATATGTGGTGGTTGGTGCATTGACTCTCTCAGTATAAGCTCACCTTTACTCTGGGACCGCGTCCACTGATGTAGCCGACTATGAGTGTGGTTTGGATTACTGAAGTTTACACTCAGTAGACTACTGTTACCCCATCCCAAGGCATGCTGGGTAAATTCTGGCAGGAGTTTCAAACCACTCTGGACAAATAAGGCATTGGCAAGCTGAAGCCGTACCCCTTCACTGGAATTACCCAGGTCTCCTTGTGGCCGAGACAGAATGTCCTGCACTCGAGCATCTACGAGGAGAGCAGTGTATTGCGATTTGTTTCATCATAACTCTCATGTTAAATTAGCACAACAACATACAGATTACAGGTGTGCCGCTAGTTTCCTCTCACCATTCACGTCATATCCCAGAGTTTCCTCGAGTTGTGCTAGAGTGTTTCCCCTGGCACCGAGCTGAAGAAGACCCAGACACAACGAGACGCTGGCTGGAGACACGATCAGGTTGGAGTTGTTCTCCGTCTCTGTGAGTGTCTGGTAGAGGCTGACGCCAAACTGTGTGTGTAGATCATTGAGGCTGTTGCCATGGCAGCGCTCCAGCAGCCACAGACACAGCAACAGGGAAGTCACAGACAGCTGATGCATGATCAACAGGTCGAAATCTGCAAACACAAAATTATTAGGAAAACGGTTTCTAAATGAATCATGGATTTGAAAATAAAAGATATATTGTATTTGATAGCTATTAAAGATAACCTAATAATTTACTTTTGTTGGTGTGACCCTTTGTTAATTCAGTACAAAATAATGCTACTATCACCCACTTTTCAGCAGCACAACGTTCACAAGCAGTTGTTGAACTTGCTTAAACTTTATAAAAGATTTAGTATGTTAATTGAGCAGATGTGTGGCCGCTATTCTGAAGGAATGTAAAAATAAAAGGATAATTTGCCAAAAAATGAAAAATCTGTCATCATTTACTCACCCTCATGTCATTCCAAACCTGTAAGTCATACTTTCTTCTGTGGAACACAAAAGAAAATATTCTGAAGCATGTTTGTAACCAAATAGTTTTTGGTGACCACTGATTTCCACTAGATGAAAAAAAAAAATATATATATATAAAAAATATAAATAAAATATAAAAAATAAAAAAGACTGAAGCATTTCTTGAAATATCTCTCTCTTTTGTTTATCAGATGTTATGTTTAAAACAATGATGACAGAATTTTCAGTTTTGGGTGAAATATTCCACAGCCACTATATATTATTCAATATAAATAAAAAAATATAATATAATATCAAATATTCAATATTAATGTGGTGTAACTCACAATACAAAAATAGTGAAATCAAACTTCTGAACAGAAATCCTTGCTATATTGATATAGCTTTATATTGATGTTGATCAAAATAGGCCTGTGATTAAAATATATAATTAAAAATATATAGTATAATTGAAAAATATAATAAAAATGTATGATCGAACGTAAATATTTGAGAACATCTTGTTCTTATGGTATGATTATAAAGTAATAAAAAATTATAATTTATGATTGAAAAAAAAAAATTTAAAATCTTACTTCTTACATTGCATAAATAAAAAATAATAAAAAAACAAATTTTACTATTAAAATGACTGAATTCAAATATTCAGGGACTTCTTACCAGCCAGCTGCTCCTCTGGATTGGGTGAGTGTCAGCTGCTCCTGATGTTCAGCTCCACTATCACTGTCACTCCAGCAGGACGTGTGTTCACCCTGATCCTCCACGCCAGGACAACTGATTGAAAGAGTTGTCGATCATGAGATCTTGTTTAAAGGGAGAGCTTCGTGTTTGTGGTCTCCGGCGGCGATGTCCGTACCACTTGGTCAGAATTCCTACCTCCCGCCCAGCACTATAAGGAGCCAGGCAGAGGGAGGCATGCGCTCGACCAGCAAATCCGCACTCAACAAGTTCAGCCACACACACACACACACACATAATAGAGAGAGGAAGTCATTACACAAGCAGCTTGTTCTTTTGATAGAGTGAACAAATGCCATGCAGCTATAACTCAGGGCAACATGCTGCATCAGCATTTCTGCATGAGATGCCATTATGTTATATTTATTATAATATAATTTATATTATAAAGAAATATGTTTAATATATAAATATCACATATTTTTCTGAAATATTTACATGCATGTGTGTGTATTTATATATACATAATAAATATAAGTAGCACACATACATATATGTAAACAAATAAGTTTATGTTGGAAGCGATTAATCATATGACAACGTTCATTTAAACTTATTATTTATTCTTTTAAAGGCAAAAGTCTCCAGTGTCACATGATCCTTCAGAAAGGATTCTAATATATTGATTTGCTAGCATTTTTTATTATTATAATGTTTGATGGATGTGCTGCTTAATATTTTGTTTACAGTGATTTTAAAATAACTAAACAATACAGCTACAAACTCACTAACAAAATAAAACACAATGAAACATGTTAACATAATACATATATATTTTTGAAAATGTATAATCTGTTTTTGCGAATAAACTCTTAATTTAGTCAGATTTTATTTTAAGGCCCAATTCTTACTGTTAACAAACTATTAACTAAACTCTACAAACTCGTAATTTGCTGCTGAATAATGGTTAGCAAGGTATTTGTTATGTCGTGAATTAGGGATCTAGAATATGATCATGCAGAATATTTTCTGTATAAGTACAGTTAATCGCCTATGTTTTTAATAGGCATGCTAATAAACAATTAGGTAATAGTAAGAATTGATCCCAATACTAAAGTTTTACTGAACATTTATTTTAAAACAACTGTTATATTTAACAGTTTTTTTTCTCTCTTTACATTGTCGAAGTCAGATCTCCACTGTAATTGGAGTTTCCATAAATGACCCTAATGCACTGAAGAGACATTTTTTCCCATGGTAAACTGCAAGCGGGAAATGATCAGTAAGCATCAGGTATTTGGATGGTGCCCATCAGAAAGCATGTTAATTAGAAGAACCAACTTGGCAGCAGTCAGTGGAGAAGACAGATTCTTTAACTCCAGTATTCCATCCATGGCATTTGAATTTTTAAGATGGGAAATGATGATGGGAAAGTCACGGTCACTTGGGCAAGGACAATGCACCCAAAGGAATGCCGTCCAAAGTAAACAACTCCTCTTTCATCTTGAGGTCAGATATTTAAAAGTTGGTATGCACACATACTTTGAATAGAGAAGGTTCTTTAATGGGTCAAATATTGATGAAGTAAAAGTTAAAAAAAATCTCTGTCTAAATTTGAGCATTTGAACAGTCTTTAACCTTTTCAGTTTCAAGTGGAAGTAGCTTCGACATACTACTGCAGATTCAGCAGTACATTCTCACAATTATATGTAGTGGATTGCAAATAGACACAGATAACATTTTGTTTATTTAATAGTAAAACTATTAGTGCCACAATGGTAATATTATTATTATTAATAGCAGTGGTAATAATACCATTAATATAAGGTGAGCACTAATAATAACTGCTAATAATATGCATAATTACCATTATAAATATTAATGCATGTGGATTTATACAGTATAAAAGCATAAGTTTATTATTATAGGGTGAACAGTACAACTTATACTTTCTTATTTTCAAATAATTGTTATTGATTAACTATTAACTATGACTCCTAATTTGCTGCCTATTAATAGTCAGTAAGGTAGTTATTAAGTTTGGGTATACACTGTAAAAAAAATCTGTAAAATTTACAATTAAATAATGGCAGCTGTGGTTGCCAGAATTTGACCAAAAAATACAGTAACAATGTTTTAGGTTTTACGGTTTTAAGGTAAATGTACAGTTAAATATTGTAATTTCCACAATCTAACAAAATCTGTTTTGTACCTTTGAAATACACTGATAAGCACCAAATGCAGATGAAGATGAGAAAGTCACATGATAAACCAAAGCCCATCACAAGCAGCTTTTAAATATGAACTTGTGTAGAAGCTGATCAGCGTCATTCACGCAAACACTATTGTGATGGTCATGGTGAGATTCATTAAACTGAAATATGCAATAAACATTCATTTAATAACATTATATGCAACATACAACCCTAAAAAAGAAAAAAAAAACTAAGAGGAAATATAGTTATTTCAAAGAAAAAACATCAAATTTTAAATGCAATGCAAAGAATTCTGGGAATGTCAGTTTATGGTTTTTCTCAGTACATTTTACAGGAATTTACCGTTAACCATTTAACAGGTTTTTACAGTTGCATTGCAGTTATAATTACAACTGTTCACATTTTTTTATACTGTATATTATGTATAGTATATATTTTATAATATTTGAAGCAACAATACTACTACTAATTATTAATAATTAAGCATTATTTTTGTTTCCTGTCTGATTATTCTGGTATTGTATCCCAGCAAGTTTTCATTCTAGAGCTGCTTAAAAAATAATTTGACTTTATTAGAAGTGACTTATGTTCTAGCAGGGAGCTAGTGTTCGCTGTCGTTCACCCCTCCTGCCCTATTTCTGTAGCTCTACGGCTGCTGGACAGGATTAACAGAATCCCAGTCCAGTGCCGGAGCGCAGTAGCACTGAGAGGCGGTGTCGCCATAGCGATGTGCCAGGTACGCTCATGGGATTAGCTGGGAACGGGTGGGGAGTGATCTGGCACTGAGAGAGAGGGGCAACTCACAAGGGCTGTCCTGTATGTGTACATGAGTTACATCGACATCTTTGACCTTTGACCCTAGAATGAACCAAGTTTTGAAAAGAACTGTTAGATTTGTACAGGCAACTAATAGTAATGGTTTGATAAACAAGCCTGCGTATTACTTTAAAATGCAGCATAAGACTTTTTTTTTGACAACATGAACATATTGGCAACATTATGTACTGCAATTAGATGAAGAATTTATAACAGGTCCCATTGACCAACTGCTGTAAAAGTAGGCAACTTTCCACAATGGATTATGCATTTATTTATTTTTCCTAATAAATGCTAGCCCCTATAATAACCATAATAATTATTTGGGTTTTGTTTTTAACATCAAGAGCAAGTAATTCACACCATAATAACATTATATTAGTAAACACAGACATTATTGAGTTCCTTGATTATTTTCTTGTCTATCCATATATAATCATTGATATTTTGCACAGAGCACTGACATCCGTCACTAAGAGGTCAACAAACATAGTTATATTTAATTTAAAACACGTGACAATGTAAAGCATTACATTCAGGTCAAAGACACACATTTTCTTAAACTCTTAAAAGAAACAAATAGTGAAACTGTACAAATGATAGGGATTTCAATATTTTCTCTAATAACAAGTCACCTGTTGCCTCATAAAGCAAGCGTCTGACGCTTGTGTAGTTGCCATTTTCAACCACTAGATGGCAGAACTTTGTTCTTCGCTGAGCTCGCTGACATAAGTAATGAAGCTCTTGTTATTCCAACTATCAAGAAACACTACAGAATACCACAACAGACAACAAATACAAGTCCATTTGATTCAGTCTTAAAGTCATTCATCATTAACGCACACTCTTAAGCACAGCCTGTTGCTAATAAAACAAATCCACCATAGAAAAAAAGCTTAAATGTAGCACACCCTAAAATTTGGTTATCCTTGATTTACACTTGTGTTGTTCCAAACCCGTAAAATTTTGGGAAACACAAATGTAAATATTTTTGAGTAAGTTTCTGTACCTCCACTGAAAGTCAATGCACTTGTGAGTGCTCATATTTAATTTACAATGTATGAATCATTATATATTTAATATATTTATCTATATTTAACATAGGTGTTTACCATGGTTTATACGTCTAATTAAACGCTCATTATATAAAGTAATCATACCTCTTCACAAGACTTAAACTGCAAATATTTGTCAATACCTTAGTGAACTGAAGCTTTGATTACCTGGACTTTCAGTGAACCACCTCAGGTCTTAAAAACATCTTAATTTGTGTTTCACATGAGTCTTATGAATTTAGAACAATATGAAAGTGAGTAAATGATGAAAGAGTGATCAGTTTAAGGTTTTTCCACATTTAAATACTGCTTGCATTATACAAGACCTCAAAATGCCCTCTTTAAACACTCCCTCCACCCCAAAATGAAAATTTGTCATTAATCACTTACCCCCATAGTGTTTCAAACCCACAAAAGCCTCATGTATCCTTGGAACACAATTTAAGATATTTTGGATGAAAACCGGAAGGCTTGTGACTGTCCCAGACTGCCAAGTAATAAACGCTGTCAAAGTGCAGAGACTTCTTCAGAATAGTCCGTCTGCCATCAGTGGTTTAACCATAAGGTTATGAAGCAATGACAATTCTTTTTGTATCCGAAGTACATTTCTCATCACTTCTTAAAATACAGATTGAACCACTGATGACAGATGGATATTCTGAAGAAGTCTTACGTACTTCTCTGCACCTTGACAGTGTTTATTACTTGGCAGTCAATGGGACAGTCACAAGCCTCCCTGTTTTCTTAAGTCTCTTTCTTATATCTTAAATTGTGTTCCGAGAACACAACGCCATGGGGTCAAGTGATTAATGATAAAATTTTCATTTAGGGGTGGAGTAACCCCTTAAGCTCGCATACATGCTGATAATCGTCCTACATGTGTCAGATATAAAATTCTTGCTCTTCCTCCGCAATGCCTTCTTGACCACAATCCTCTGCTGTCGCTATGCCATTGCTGTTCTGCTGTCCTTTGCCCTGCAACACATCCTTCTCATTCTTTGGCTGTGGTTTGTGTACTACACAAGGTGTGGATTTTGCAGAGATGCTCTGTGTTCTAGACGGCACAAGGGTCTGTCTTATGGAGGAGGTGTTATTAAAGGTCTGATCAGCAAACTCAAGGCCTCCATCTGTTGGAGGAGCAGACTTGGGCCGCGGTGCTGGGGCCTTTAAATGGGGCCTCAGCTGTGGATGGGAATAACCTGAAACCACCGACAGGTCCACAGAGCTGCCGCTGATGGTCTGTCCTGTGTCCACATCTGTCTCTTCGGCTCCAACTAGCGTATCGACATTGACACGGAAAATTGGAGCAGCCATTGAAGAGAAGCAGCGAGGGCGGAAGCTTGACGGAGAGGCACACGAGGAGCGGGACTCGTCTGTAGGCAGAGAAAAGAGGGACTGTGTGCGGTGGCTTGACCATCCTGCTCGTAAGAGCTCCACATCCCTCTGGAGCCTCTCCATGCGGCCCTCCTGATCGCACAGCGTAGGCGTCCTGGAGGTGACCGGAGAGGGAAGGGTCTGGGTCCGCGAACGCGATGAGTTCCTGTGATAACGCCGATTACGATAGGAAGCAGGCCCGCGGCCATATGGTGGAGGAGGTGGAGGGGGTGGCTCGGGTGGAGGAGGGGTGGTAACCGGAGGATCATCAGAAGGAAGGTGACAGAACTTCGCAATAGTGTGTTTGCGGTAATAGCGTGAACCTTGAACCTGACAAAGTAAAAATGAGAGCATGAAATTATGCATTTATGCAGATCCTAGTACTTGGTCCCAAATTAACACGGCTTTAACTATTATGTACTTAACATTTGAATTAAATGACTGTTTATATATAGAAGAAATACCTTGTAATTAGTCTGCAATCAATTTCTCTAATTACATTTATAATTAACTGACCTGTGTCCCACCTCGAGAAGCAAAAGTGTTTTCTAATACAATACAAACACAGTAAGTGTACTGTAATTTTTGATGTACGTACATGGTAATTAGGGCCACTTAATATAAGGTGGGACCTTTTACTATACTGATAATACAATCTACACAAACATTGCCGTTCAGATGTTTGGAATGGATTACATTTTTTGAAATAATGCTTAGTAAGACTGCATTTATTTGAAAAACTGTTAACAGTAAACCTCAATGTGTGATATTAGAAGTATTTAGGTAAGCTTATGTAGAATACATTTGGCCACCATATGACAATCTACATAAATATATAATCTGATCTTAAAGGGAAAAAAGGGAAAAACCAACTGCATTAAATCTTGAACTGTTCACACGGAAATGTAACTCTTTGTGGAGAATGATTCTGCAGTTAACTGTCAAAGTAGTCTGACATTAAACAAAAATGACTTGGGAAAGGAAACCATGTTCCTGCAAATGCCAAATAAAGCACAATGTGGGAATGTGGCTTTGATAAGGTAACTGTATACCTATGTGTGTGTGTGTGTGTGTGTGTGTGTGAGAGAGAGAGAGAGAGAGAGGAAAAGAGGAAAATTTCTCTTTTAAACTTAGCAAGCATTGTTGAGTGTGTGTGCATTAGAGTAACAAAGTTCCACTGTTTCCTGCTGCACACCTCACTGCACATTCACTCCATCCCACTAGTTCTCCCTCCATCATTTTCCTCTGTTGCTTTATTTGCTTTTCCTTCCATCTCTCAGCCTCTCTGTGCCCTTCTTCCTCACTGCTCTACTCACATATTTCCCACGTTTTCCACATTCATACATTTCTCTCATCATATTTATTCTGTATGGGTTATATCGTCCTCAAAATAGTATATATCAAACTGCAGCCAAATGTTTGACTGTTTAAGCATCAAATGTGAATAAAATTGTCTTTGGTGAGAAAACACAAATTTGTAGTTTTGCAAAAATGTTGTAATAATTTCAGTATCTTATGTTTTTACAATACCTCTCTAAAAGTTTGGAATTGTTTCTGAAAATGGTCTAATATTTACATTTTCAACAATAAAGTAAAAACAGTACATTTGTGAAATATGAAAATGTTTTCTGCTTTTTTTTGTATTCCTGTCACAGCAAAAAATATTTTTCAGAAGCCATTAGCCCAGTATATATACCCCCGTCCCTGTTGTTTTACAAACATGAAATATTTCACGTCCAGCAGCAGATTATAGTCCAAAAATTCAGAGAAGACATAGGTAAAGCGAGAGAGCTTGTCTATATGTTATGTCTGTACGTACAACCAGTTTTATTTTCCTTTTGAGACATAATGTGTATTATGTGTGAAATCCTCTCTGTGCCATTTGGCACCAGCAGGGGTTGATTAGTAATGAGGCTATAGTTGTGACAGAGAGCCAAACCTGCTTTGATCACAGCTAATCCAGGTCAGGAAGAATTGACCTGTATATGCTTGTGTGTTAGTTAATTTGCCTGTCTTTGGGTTAGTTTAAGTATTTGTATATTGAGTACAGTCTTTCCACACAAAGGCCAGAGGTGTTTGGTTCTAAACCAGAACACTTTTAAAAAATGTGTACAATTTAGGGAATGCCTTGGTGTTTGAATACAATTTTTTTTCTGTATGCAACACTGCAGGGTGTTTAAGCAGTAATGCTCAGTTGCATGGTCTGAACCTGAGCTCAAAATCAGTTTGGCTCAAAATTGTGGTATATTTGTTTCATCTGTGTAGTCACTAGCAGCAGTTGTTTTTACAGTAGCTAGGTAACAACTCAGGAAGAGAAGGTCGCGATACTACATTTGTTCAATTTTGGTTTGTTTGGTTTCTGCCAAAACACCCTCAGGATGCCACTGAAAGAAATGCAAAGAAAGTGCACTCTGAAGACAATTTCTGCAGAGACAACATTAATAAAAACTGCTTTTAGAGCATCATTACAGAGCTCAAATGTAATTTCAGGGGCCTGACTTATGGAAGCATTTTCCTCATTATTTTTATCCATAGGCAAGAAAGAAAATTTCTAAATTAATAGCCCTAAGCCTTGAACCAAGGCAACTCTGAGATGAATTACAACATGTCTTCAAAATGAAAAGTATTTCAAAGAAAATCTATAGATAAGACAAGCAACAAAACTATGAATGAAATACTCCATCCCATAGAAAATTAATAATGTAATCAAACTAGTCTAGTTTGACTAGTAAACAGTTTCTTTTTTAACCTAACATGAACACATCCCATGTTAACTTTATTTGGCTATTGTTACCTAGTTAGTACTAATTAATCTGCAAAAAAAAATTTTTTTTGCAAAACATTTTATTCACCATTTGCCTTCACTAAATGTCTTGTGGTGTGTAAAAATTATTTTCTTACAAATATACCACGTAGACTCATTTATTAAGAGCTCATATAACATTATGTTATATAGTGGGTACGGAAAGTATTCAGACCTTAAATTTTTCACTCTTTGTTATATTGCAGCCATTTACTAAAATAATTTCAGTTAATTTTTTTTTCCGCAATAATGTACACACAGCACCCCATATTGACAGAAAAACACAGAATTGCTAACATTTTTTCAGATTTATAAAACAAAACAAAACTGAAATATCACATGGTAAGATCCTTTGCTGTGACATCCTTGAGATGGTTTTACACCTTCATTTGAGTCCAGCTGTGTTTGATTTTACTGATTGGACCTGTCTATATAAGACCTTACAGCTCACAATGAATGTCAGAGCAAATGAGATTCATGAGGTCAAAGAAACTGCCTGAAGAGCTCAGAGACAGAATTGTGGCACGGCACAGATCTGGCCAAGGTTACAAAACAATTTCTGCTGCACTTAAATTTTCCTAAGAGCACAGTGGCCTCCATAATCCTTAAATGGAAGACGATTGGGATGAACAGAACCCTTCCTAGAGCTGGCCGTTCAGCCAAACCGATCTTTTGGGGGAGAAGAGC
>JAUMHP010000301.1:1682048-1696288 GCA_032361065.1 Enteromius trimaculatus
AATTACCCCCTCACGCACCCCCTCAAAAATCCTGGAAAAAATATTATGCAGCCCAACTGTTTTCAGTATTGCTAATAATAATAAAAAGAGCACCAAATCAGCATATTACAATGAATTCTAAAGAAACATGCCACACTGAAGAGTATGAGTGCTGAAAATTCAGCTTTGCACCACAGGACACAAAACATTTTCAACTGTACTAATATTTCACACATATACTGTATTTTTTATGCAGCCTTGGTGAACTTAAGAGACATCTTTTAAAACTGAAACTTTTAAATTGCAGCTTGTATACATTTCATACAATCATTTGGGTTAAAAGTATGAATGCTTGCTTGGCAGATGCAGTCAGCACTTCACTTTGTATACTAATTTAAAAAGGGAAATAAAATAATTGTCCCAATGAAGTGCCAAGATGTGAATGACTTCTCGTAACATTCCTTAAAACTGATGCACAGCATGGGTGTCGCATCGTTCCTGTGACAAAATGTTGGATAACTACATGTTCTTGGTAACGTTTATTAAAAAGACTTGAGTAGTTATGGTATTGGTTCTCTGGGCCACATGATCCCTATCAATGCAGGTCAACATTGGGTGAGAAACTTAGATGAAGAATTGCAAACTTTATTCCTCACCCATCCATAACGTCAAGGTGCAGATAATCAGCACCGCACTCCATCATTCGCTCACACTCCCTCCCGAGCTGCGACAGATCGCTGCTCAAAATAGACGGTCCTATCTTCGCCGAGTACGCCATGCTGCCTCTGCCACTGCTGCACACTTCCTGCTTTCACGTGCGCCTTTCAAAACAAAAGTCGTGCGTCGTGTCATTATCGCCGAGAGGTGGCGCGATTTGAACATAAGAAAACCTTCTGATATCTAAACCTAATGAGACACATTAACCAAAAAGACAAAAACATAACAAAACACTATTTTCTTCTCAAAGATAGTCGGCGTTGTTTCTAATTCATCAGGTATTCTGCAAGTAGCTAGAAATTTGATATAAGTTAAACATATCACTGTTCATTAACTGAAAAATAATATTTTGATGTTTTGGCGATGTGAATGTTTAAATGTAGAACTACAGTGCAGTTAACAAAAGGTCAGGTTTCCTTGATCTGCAGGGTGCAGGTGCTTTCATTTATTATTTGCCATATAAGAATCAGGCATTATGAGCGTCCCATACAGGTTCAGTTTTGGTTTACGCTGATATTATTTTGGCTTACAGCTTTCACTGATGTACAGTGGCTGTGATGAGCGTGACTGTTTACAAAAGGACATCCTGAAAGCCTCTCCTTTCCGTCTAGCTGATTACTCGGCCTGTGATGGATATGTCCTTTTCCCATGTCCTCCTCCAACGTACTTCTATCTTCATGGAGGTAAATACCTTCAATTGTCTTTAGAATTGTTTGACTTCCTGAACTCGAGATGCTGTAAAGAGATTTATGAGCTCAAACAGACCCCACATATTCAAAATAAATCCTTTTTATAAACCCCTTTGAGCTTATAAAAAATAAACATGTGATTCTGAGACAAAAATACTGGACAAAAAACAAACTTACAAAGCACAAAGGTGGGCTTTCCGGGAAATATTATATACAACACTCAAATTCCGTTTTTATTTATTTATTGCCAGATAGTAAGTTCACTAACCTGATTTTGCCAAGTGCAAGATATCTCCCTTGGTCAACATCTTTGATTGAATTGTAATCAAATAAAATAAAATATTATGTAACATTTAATTTAGACCCATGGCCCAAAGTCAAGTTTCATTTTTGGGCACTTCTGTCATAGGTCAGTGTCTATAGTATTAATTTCACTTTCTCACTGTATAACACTAATTATGTGTAGCACATAATGTTGATTTGGCGAGAGCACCATCTAAAATCTTTTGGTTCCTGCTATGTACAGTATCTGCGGGGAATGATGGTCTATATTGCCCCTGGGAATAGACTTGGCTTCTCCTATCTCATTCCTACAGGCTCTGACGTGAGAAACACTGTCTCAGCTGCGTTTTTCTGATTTCTCATATTAGAGGACAGCACTAGTTCTGCAGGGGTCCGATCTCTGAGCCAACACCAGAAACAGATGGTAAAAAATGAGAATGGAGCATGGGTTTACAAGGTTCCAAAGGTTTTATTCCCAGTTTTTGCTGCAAGATATCATTTTAACAAAAGGAACTGAAATCATAGTTTTTGTATATCTTCTGTTAAAGCCTTTATAAAAGAATTCTGTTTTGTTCAGTCTCACATACCTGTGGCATTAACACAGCAAACCAGAACTTTTATTAGATGAGACAGGGCTCAAGTATACAGTCTGCTCTTTGACTGGTACAGTACAATGTAACATAACTTTGTCATGTTTCTGTGTTATTTGCAATCATTATAAATACTGTTTTACTAATAATAGTTATTGTATGCTTAATATTAAGTGTATATTAATTAGTATGTATAATAATTACTTTTAAAGCAACAGCTGATAAAGCCTCTTAAGATTTAATGAACAATGTTCTCTTGTCATCAAATCTGCAGAAAAAAGGCTTGTAGGCTGAGTTTCTGTTTGGTTAGTATTGTGGTGCTGTGGTTTGGATCATGTTTCTCCTGGTGAGTTTACCTGTCATGCTATGCCACGTTGATGAATGATGCCTTCAGGGAGTCTGCAGTCACCTGTTTGTTTATTGATGTAAATGGAGCTGGGTACTAAACAGGCCAACTGAAACAGTCAATGTTTTAGGAAAGAAGTGAAGTGAAAAGGCCGTTAAGGTTGACAAATGTGTTGGCAAAAAACAAACAAACAATCTATTCTAATGAATATGTCCAATATTTAAATGAGTTGTGTGAGTTTAGATTAATGTGATACTAAAACAATCAAAAATCTCCTATTAACACATTAGGGATCTGTATTCACTAGTTGCTATTAACATTATTACTACATTGGCTGTTTATTAGTAGTTTAAAAATCACATATTAATGCCTTATTCTGCTTGAACAACAGTGACGTTTCTGACCGTAAATAGCAGCAAATTAGAAGTAGTTAATTGTTGCCATAGTTAATTGTAATAGTGAAAACTGGTCCTCAAACTAAAAGTGTGATAATTTAGTTAAAATAAACTATATATATATATATATATGATAACCCTGAAGATTTCCAAGCTGACTAAAGTCAGGGTTACATCAAATGAATAAAAACATACATACATATATAATGCATATGATATAAAGAAATGCATAATGTTCTGTCTGGATTTGCACTGCCACAGGATTTGACTGCCACCGAATAGGATGGAGTGGGGTCTAGGCCTGTGTGTTTATAAAACAACTCTGGTTTGTTGTAGAGTTGACTTTATTAATATTATTATTAATAATAAAAAAAATGTGTTTGTGTTAGAGTTTGCAGGGTCACAGTGGGAATGGCATTGCTAGAGAAAGCATAGACAGATTAGAAAGTGTCTACTGGAGGAAGTCAAATGTCAATGTGGAACAACCTTTTTACTGAATCACAGAGCTGTCATGGGGTCTTTGTCTGATTTAGGGATCTGCTTTGGGATACATGGACATGTGGATGAATGGAAAGAATAGTGGGTGGGAAAAACCTGCTTCCCTGGTTTACTGATCAAGCTACAGTTTCCGTGTGAAACACAATCCTATACATATTTAACTCATACTGTATGAGCTGATGTTTGTGGTGAATGTGAAAAAGGATAGAGGATTGTTCTCTTCCTTTTACCAAAGCAGACCAAAAGTTCCCGTGGGAATTTATGCAGGGTCCATAGGAGAAAATCTGACGTTTCAGGGATGTGAAAACAAGACTCTGTGCCCATCATCACATACACTCACCTAGAGAGAAACTTGACTCTCACTGACTTCTCCTTGACTGCGGGTTCAGTTATTCATCACTTAATTAATGCTTTTTGTCCAAAAAAGTGTCTTGCTCAAGGTCTCAGTGAGGAACTGAGAAATTCTCCATTTCATACATCTCTCCCCTTCCAGGACTTAAAATAATTTAAACTGTGCCACCACCTAATTAAGAAGAAATAGAAGTTCATCATTCTGTGGAGAGAACAGACAGGATGTATTATTCACAAAACAATATATAGTTTTCATAGGCCTAATGACAGTCTCCCGTTTTGAATTTACATTCTACTTTAGAACTGTAGGCGCATATTATCTGTAGAATCCTTATAGGGGTTGCATATTTATGCATTAAAAAGTGATGATATGTTTGGCTGGTGCCCAAGTGACAACATTAGGTCACTGAGACTTTGTGAGTCAAATTAGAGCAAAAGATGATCTGTTGATCTTTGATTGGTTTTTACTCCTATAACCACAGTTTGTGACCTCTCTTCTTTTGATTCGTGATAGTAAATTAAAAACTCTAGAATATGAATGTGTTTGCCTCCATCAGGTTGAAAGGGCAAAGCTTTTATAACCACTTTTCTGTAAAGCATCTTTAAATTTTTTAGAATGCAGCAGAATGCAGTGAACTTTGCCACTCACTCACAGTTCTTCTGAAAATTAACTGTCACATATCCACATCTTATGAATGATGTAACTGTACATGTGTAGACTTGCCTGTTGATATCTGTATCTGTGAAGGTAATAGAGAGATGGTGGAAAAGGATTCAGCCGTAACGTAAGCATGGAAGAAACAAAATGAGATGTGACCTTTGAGTCATCATTACCAAATACAGTACAGTATTTTGTTATCAGATGCCTTTATATCACTTCACTTTGACTATAAAGCCTTACTTAATAACAGATTTTTCCTCAGCGATCAACAATAACTCATCAATGACATGGCAGTAATGTGAGACATCAATATTTGTAAAGCAAAAGTGAAAAGAGAACACCTCAGGGTTGTGGCCTTGACACCAGCAGTTAGGGTGGAGGCTATTGATGGGAATTGTCAGAAAGTTTCACTTAAACAAACTGCCACAACTGTCACTATTAATAAAGTTCATGTCTTAATCTCCTTGTATCAGTATCATACCTGTAGCTTATATCTGCAATCATTTGCAAGTGTAATGTTCTGCAGCTTGTTAGATGCATCCTGCTAACAAGCTCTCCCAAAAACCTATAAACCTACTCAAGAACCCTTTAAACTATATACGTAAAATCTCTGCAAAGGGCTACGTGGGACCACCCAACTCTTAAGAGACAATATCTATCATTCAGCTGTTAAGTTTGCACTCCAGAAATCCTGGAATTGCAATTTTGAGGTAAAAAATAAATAAATTATAAATTCAAACTTTTTGTTACAACAGTTAAATCTTACCTCAAACGTGAATTTTGATACCATTGAGTATGTTAAAAACGCAAGTTGCTTACAAGTTGCTGCAGTGCATAAATTCAAGTTACAACTACTACAAGAATGTGACTTTACGTGTGTGTGACGAACATTGTAAAAACAAGCTGTCATCAGCAGTATTAAATGAGATGTAAACATACCTAAATCTGCTATACACACAATTATATTAACATATTATAATATTTTCAAACACATTTGACATTTTTATGCTGAATTAACAAATGAATGGATGTAATCAGATTTTATGATATTTATTATGCTGTGGAAAAGTATGAGAACTGGCACCAAACAACAATGTCAGAAAACATAATCTTCCCTTGTCAGTTTCTGCTGAAGAATCAAAGGCTCTGCAATAAAATCAAATTCATATTGTGTTTTCATGAAAAGATACTGATGAATCCAGGGCTGACATGAAATATAGATTAGACAAATTTGGTCCTGACACAGACATATAAACACTTACTCTAAGAAATGAAGAATCTGAGTCCATGATTTTGTGTTTAGGTTGGACGTGTGCATTTTAGCATGTGTCATGTAATGTGTGCTTGGGGGTGTATGTCCGGTCTGGGGTATTGTGATGTTTTGATAAAGTTGGTTTGCAGGTTAAATATTTATTTTCTTGATCGTGCATCTTCATGTTTTACAGCATCACTCTCCTCACATATCCTTGGCAACTGCAGTATTTATAGAGGCAAAATCACAAACAGTATCAGCTGACTCAAAGACAAATCTTTTTAGCTTTGTTGTAAAACCAACATACAGAAATACCGGCTGTTCACATTACACGCCATCCTGGACTGTTCTTTCAGCCAGCATGAACCAGTGGCTCTCCGCCTTGTTCTCAAATCCCTTTTGGAGCACCAGCCAAACCACAGGAGACCAAAATGAAAAACAATATTTGTCTTCTCATAACTGAGTCTGTCCAA
Source organism: Enteromius trimaculatus (assembly GCA_032361065.1). Taxonomy (NCBI): domain Eukaryota; kingdom Metazoa; phylum Chordata; class Actinopteri; order Cypriniformes; family Cyprinidae; genus Enteromius; species Enteromius trimaculatus. The sequence continues at coordinate 1,688,282 of JAUMHP010000301.1, forward strand.
ACAATTATAAAGGGCTAAGACGAAATAGCAGAGGTCTACATGACAAATTATATCATTAGACTAGTAATATTTTTTTTGTACAATATTAGTTCCAAAAAAAAAGTTAGTGATGGACTTTGATTTTATATTATACTATATTAGACAGCACCTTACATGTATTTTACTATTCACAACAAGGTATTTGTCTTCATGGTCTCTGGATAAAGGTTTGTTTCTCTATGTTCTTGTAAAATGCTCCATGCTGTGATGCATTAATGCTTTTGTCTCAGCACTCGTTAAAATACGCTGCTCACTGTCTTTGCTTTTGGGCAGCCTGTAAACTGAGGTCCTGTATAACAGAAAAAACTGCTGTGAGTCATGACCTGCTTCAGACTGGTGGTCTCCTTTCTTTTCCTTTGTGAGTTTAACACAGACACGGCATACATTCATGACAATGTTGTGTTTGATGGAATACATTTTTATGAAGTGTCATTTTAAGATGTTTGAAGTGCCTGACAATTGTGTTGTGGTGTCATTTTCCCGACATGCACACTTTGAACATGACAAAATAAATTAATAGCTTCTGAGAAAGTCACAGAGGATGTTTAGGGATGAAAATGTGTCACATTATGACTGGTGCCAAAATAGAATTGACAGATCAGTAGAGACTGAATCCAAATGAGTTCAAGGAGAGTTGAACTGAGCTCCTAATTGTGGGAAAACTATTAAACTATATAACAATAACTTGCTTGATGTTCAAAGTGGGGACCATACTGAATGAGTTAGTTTGACTTTGTGTTTAAACCATAATCATGCTGTGGTTCTTTATGAAAGATAAATGCTTAAAAACTTTGGGACAATAATATTGCATCATTTTATTTTACTTTATGCAGCTAGCCACTTTCATATATATATATTTTTAAAGAAATATAAGAAACTATGGGTTTAAAAAGAATGATTTGGAAAAACAGCAGTTATATAATGTTAAATTATAACTACACAGCTTTTGAACAACCATGGACTGTGTGCAGAAGTCTGTCTTTTAGAGTCAGCCGCTAATGCAATTTTAAGAGGTTTTGCTCAGGTGTCTAAATACAGGAAAGAGTTGAAAGTATTATAAACTTGACATTGGTTGAGTTCAAATTAGTATAAATCAGACTCTCGTGTGTCCTTGTTCTGTCTCTGCATCAGTTTGATGTGGAAATTCTGCTCTAGTTGATTAAGATGGAAAAAAATAAAAAAGGGTTTTATTTTGTGTGGTTGTATCGTTTCTGCAAGTTACACAGAATTTATTTAACTGTCATATTACTTACTTGGTCAAATTACAACGTGCCCTGCTTATGTGATTTTGATTGATATGGGTTAAGAAGAATAAACCCAAGTTTATCTTCAGAATTGTTTGTTATTATATTGAACATTTTATTCTAGAAAGCTTCATAGATTAGTGTGAGATATACTGAAAGAAGAGAGGAGACAATACATTTGTTTTGAGTCATTTATGTATCTTCAGTTACATCCCTTTACATTTACAAAATGTTCTCCATATTTGTAACATTTTAGCTATATTGAATGTGGTTAAACCAAAAACTTCCACCACTGTTATTTAAAAGTACTGTAGGTTCTTGTAGGTTGTAGTCATTACCTTTAAGTTTTTATGATGCCCTTAGGATGTAAATAAAAAGGGGCCACCATTGTTGAACAGATGGTGAACTAGTTATACTACAGAGTTGATTTTAATAATCAAAGATAAAAGGTATGGCTAGATTAAATCCATATTAATTCCAGCACACGCATGGCTTAATCTAATCATGCATCACATTCCATCAGATAGCACAGAGAAGCTATATATGCAAATGTGTGAGAGAAAACATTTATAGAAGACATTTGTTGTTTTATTATTAAATTACACAGAGACAAAGTCCATATTTAATAAGCATTGCGAATCAAATTATTTATTTCCAAGCACAGTGTTCCAACAGAACAGAAAAAAATGCAAGTAAAGATAAATATAACATACTTAACTTACTTTTTAGATAACTGAAATATACACACCTATAAGAGACAAAATAATGTTTAAAGTAAATGCCCTTCCAAGTACACACATGAGGCACACAGTCATAAAACATCATTTACACACATGAACAAAAACTACAATGAAGTGCAAACTCAGTCACACATAAAAAATCCAGTTAAAAATAAGTTCTTTCTGACTTGTTCCATCCTTCAAAACATGTTGGAATGTGCTGTTGCTGAATTCAGAATACAAAAGTAATGCCAAATCTCTTGACATAGACACAAAAGCCACTCTTTTATCAAAGAAAGTGCTTTTCACTATTTAATCAGTAGCAATTAAGCTAAATATGAACACATTTAAGCAGAGAACTAGAGCTACATCATTATACTGTTACATACAGGAGCACTGTTATAAATAACACTTTTTATGAACTTTATCACCATTTTAATGTTTTTTTTTAACATTTAACAGCAAAATAAAAATGTTATAGAAAGCAGAAATTTTCACACAGAAATTGCTAGTAAATATCAAAAATACTTATGAATAAACAGCAAATAACAGTAAAAGTAACATGAAATTCAGATTTAGATTGACATTGAATTTTTTTCTTGTAAAACTAATTCCAATAATCTATTTCAACAATAATCTATTATTTTTTTTTATTGCATTATATATCATGTTATGATGGCTCAAAGCTGTCAAATATTTTTCGGAAGTCATTATTGGACACAATTATGATACAGCATTAAGCTGTATAACACAAGTGGTTCAAAATGACCAAATTTAGGCTGCCAGTTAACTTGGAATCAGTTCGTTGTTTGAGTGTTCATGGTTCTGATGTTAAAATAAACGATCAATCTTTGGAACATTTTAGATACATCGATTAGTATCTTATTTAGTGTCACTGCTTTGGTGTCATTTGCTGCAATGTTGACAGAACGCATGGTGAGTTTTACCAGAATTTTACGAAAACATCTAAACGTTGTTCTGTCTTTGGTACATTTCAATGGAACATTTGGAATTATTCAGAATCCCTTTTGAGCATTTGCTGCAATTTGGCAAAAGTCTTTTAGTTCTAAATTTCAGGAAAACCTTTCAGAGGAGTTTGTGTTTTGAAGCAGTGCAAAACTTGTTGAGTTCTTGTGTTGTGTTTTTGAGGGTCCTAGCTCACAGCCGTAGGGGTGTTTTCTACCATTGCATACTCCATCTCGGTGCCCTGAGAGCCATCCATGAGTCTCGCCAACCCTGTACGTTTGGAATATTTAAAGATGAAGGCTTTCATGAGGTCATAGCGGTAATGACGGTGAGCAAAGCTGTAGACCACGGGGTTCACACAACAGTGCAGCAGTGACAGGCATTGCGTAAGGTGCAGCGCCACAAAAAGGCCGTTCTCTGAACTGCAGCCCAATGGGAACACACCTAGCATAGCTAGTGCATCGGCTAACAGCACAGCATGATACGGTGCCCAGCAAGCTATGAAAACCACTATGTACGTGAAGATGACCTTCCTGCTCACACTACGATCCTGATCACCATTTGAAGGGGAATGAGAGGAAGAGGAAGCCAGAGCATTTGCCAACAGCGCGTAAAACACTGCTATAACAGGAAAGGGTATGACAAAACCAAGAACCACAAAACTCAACTGAATGCCCACCATCCACTGCAAAGGGTTGTCTGGATATACAGGATGACACAAAGTCACATGACTGTGTAGGGACTTTACGGACTGCAGGAAGTATGTGTCAGGTATTGAGGCGAATAAAGCAAACAGCCATGTCATTGCACACACTAAACAACGTATTTGTCGTCCTCGTCTTTGAGAAGTCTCCCCCGAGCGGACCACCGAAAGATACCGGTCCACACTCATGCAGGCCAGGAAGAAGATGCTGGCGAAAAGGTTGACACTGAAGAGTAGATGTGTGAGCTTACAGGCCGCCTGACCAAAGGGCCAGTGACCGCCCTGTGCCAGTGAGCTCACCCACACCGGGAGAGTAATGACCACACACAGGTCAGCCACTGCTAGGTTTAATATATACAAGTGTGTGTTGTGGTAATGACGCTCCGAGCGCAAGTTGACCCAAACTACTAGCGCGTTGGCGGCCAGGCCCACAACAAAAATGAAGGCGTAGAGGGTGCACATAGCATGGAGGAGAGCAGGACGGTTGAAGGATGTGGGGCACATTTGCGTTTCCATCCGCGAGTTGTTGTCACTGCCGTCTGTGAAGTTTAATTCTTCCCACATGGAGAAGAATTCAGTCAGTTCAGTGGCACTTAGACTCATCTTCTCATCTGGTAGTGAAGACTGCAACTGTGGATGAGAAGAAACAGAAGTCAAACATCCTTCAAGATGATATTCAGCTTTCTCTGTTATAATTAGCATAAGGTCTATGTCATTGGGTTATTCAATATCAATTAATTTAATTGATTTTGTAGTAAAATAGTACAAGGATTTATAGATACTGTATATGTGCAAAATATAAAATAATGTAATGTAATAAAATGTATTTTAATATCATATATCATATTAATACCATTGATTAATGTTGGTTGTATTATTATAGATATTTAAATTACATATATTTCATTAATAATAATGTATTAAATTTTAATGTGTTGCGCATGGTATATTATTATGTTTATACCTTTTGCTGTTTCTTACTATTATGTGTTATACTGTATATATCTTAATAGCACACTACTGCTACAAAAACGTTTAAGTGATATATGCAATGTCTTCTATAAAATGAATTCTTTTAAAAAAAGATTATCATGGTTTACACACAAAAAAAATATTAAGCAGCAAAACAGTTTTCTGCATTGATAATAATAAGAAATTTGCACTAATGTGCTAAATATATTTCAACCGAATTTTGAATTTTAATAGCATTGTTTAAAAATAATTCAGTTTTTACTTGATGAACATAAAGATCCAAACTTTTGAATGGTAATGTTGCTGCTTTACAAAACTCTTGCTTTCATACGAGCATCATTTGATTGTGATGTGAAATATGATCTCTCCTGTGTTAGAGAGGTTTCTTTCACTAGAATTACTTCAGAAAATAATTATAAGTCCCACAATAGGATTTAAAAGCTGCTTGCTTGTCAGAAAACAATCTAAAAAATGACTACCAAATCTGCTATGAACTATGAAATCTGCATCTGATTTGACAGTTGTTGTCTTTTGTTTTGTTTTGTTTTTTCTCACAGGGACATAAATTTAGTTTGAATCTTTTTCTATTATTTATTTGACATAAGACCTCCTAATCATAGAAGACAAACCAGTCTATAAGGCGCTGAAGCATTACATTTTTGTGAAATTGCCACAGCATCCTATTATAATTTCATGGTTCATCTTGGCTAGAAAGTTGACACTACTTCAAAAGCCAAAAGCTGTTTGGCTTCCAGCCAGTCATGTTAAAGTACCCTTTAAGCTGGTTCTGCTTTTCAAAAATCAAAGTGACTCAGTTCTATGACTTCACAGTGATTTCTATGAGCAAAGTAATTTCAGTTTAGGGATTTTGTCACGCCATCTTAAACATCTAAGTGGTCCGTCCCAAAAGACACGTTACTATGTGGTTGGTGAGGTCACAGACCCTTGACCTTTGATTTTTTCCTGGTCACTAAATCCTTTTTTTAGTGGCAATCTCCAGCAGAGCAGGCACAACGGATGTAAATCTCAGTATAATGCTGTTCTGAATTAGAGTATACATAAAATAAGCCTGTCTCACATTATGTTGCAGGACTTACAACACGTAAAGTGTGCGATTGTGTTTATGTACTAAAATGCTATAACTAGGGTCTTGAATTACACATCATTTTCCCTTACAAAAGGAAACTTCCTGTTACTCCACCTGTATTCTGTTTGAAGTTCATTACAAAGTGAAATCTAATTGTTTTCCATTTAGTAAGTGCACAATAGTGCTGTTTGATATGCTTTTGGGTTTGTTTGTTTAAGAATGGTTTATTGGCCCTAAGAGGAAATAGTTTAGGAAGTTCCAAGCACAAAATGTAACCGATGAATCCTTTAAGGATTGAAACGTGTGGAGACAGACACGCAAACACTCTTTGCCTTGTGCTACTGTCACTATTTACTAGATGCTCCACAGCAATGCAACTGATCATTTAAAGTCTGAGAGATGTCTGAATGCTTCTTGGGCTTCTAGTAGTATTCAAACAAGGACACTGGAGTGTCAGGGGTCAAATGATTATTGACACCAGACACCTTGAGGGCCTTGAACCTGTGACACTGTTCTTGACAGAATGACAGGACGTTGGAAATGAAGTCATTATTAGCTCAAAATTGTGAATGGTGATGGGCATAAAGATAAAATGTATTACTGGTTGTATTACAGGGTAAGTGTTTTACCCTGTAGTTTCTAATCACTAGCTGTGCAAACTCTCTAGGCCATACATGGAGTAAATGTTTCTTACTTTTCAATTAAAATGAAATTCATTCCGTGTTCCTGTGCCCCAAACTAATCTTGTGCTTTGAATGAATTTGTTTATTTAGAGGTTATGGATTTCGACAAATGTAAACAGTGTAATTGAATGATACATTGAGTAAAGCTCTAAGCATGAGCTAATATGAAAGACTGGGATTACTGGCAGCAAATACAAAGCAGAACTTATGTTTAAAGCCAAACCATGGATATAATGAACTATGATGAAAATGCTTAACATATGTGAGCTTTTCCTCAAACGTACAATTTACAGTAACTGCGTAACTTTCTACAGCATTGATGTGATCATACACAATACAATATAAAGAGTATTGGGTTTTGTTTAAGTTAACGTTTCCTTAACCAACTGGCCTGCACCCTAAAATAAAACTGGCCAAATTTTAACCCCAAAATAAAAAAAATGCTGTCATAATTTACTTTTATGTTGAGGTTGAAGTCACGACGGTGAGTAAAATGTTGTTTTTGTTTTGTTTATTTCTCAATATATAATTTAATAAACGTTTGCTATAATTTACTTTATAGTAGAAGACTATACATAGATCTATATATTTAATCGAATAGGCTATAAGTAGCCTAATATACGTATAAATTGGTTTGTTCGCCTCTAAAGAGATCAGCCAACAATACTAAAGTTTATGAATCTAACATTTTCAGCATTTCTGTGTTGTATTATTCCTAAGCGCACGACATAGTGTTGCCATGGTTACGTGATTTACGTCCTCAATCAAGCAACAAATACGCTGTTTATCTAAGTAACTTATGTTAAGTAGTATTTCATTTTTGTGAAACATAAACTATATGAAATGCTTACCCTTGATTACGAAACCCCTCACACTAACAAAAGAGCTATTAAGAAGATCTGCTTTTTGGAAAAGAAAACAAAAACAACAAATCGTCTAGTGTTAGTGCAGGTGTCTCAAATAGGCAGTAGTGTAATACACCCAACTAAAAATCAAGTTTTTTGCTCGTTCTTAAGGACAAAAAAGATATTTCTTACCGCTGTCATTTTGGCTTCAATGCGTGTTCAGTGGCTAATAGTAATCCACGGTTTCTTTCTTGTCCTTTGAGGAGATGAAGTGATTCGTTGGCTCTTGTGCTGCAGGTTGTTTAAATAGAGAGAATGAAAGTGGTGACGCCCATCTGCGGCTCACAATAGAGGCTCCGACTGCACCTCAGTCTCAACACTCTCGTGTATCACTTATGACTAGAACACTGTTGGCTAAATGGCATGGAATGAATGTGGAGTAAGTATGTAAGTAAATACGTATATATAAATAAATATGTAAGGAATTATTTATGTAGGCCCTACTTAAACATTGATTTGTTAATTAAAATTAGTTATTTTTCAATATATATTGCCATATTGCCAAATCACCAATTTTATTTAATTTTTTATATATAAATACATTTTAATATATAATAATGTATATATAATGGATAATTTTCATAAACAAAACCATATTCAAGAAGTAAATATTAAAAATAATTGGTGTAGATATAAAATTGCAAATGATAATAATAATAATAAAATAAATAATACACTAATTTTAATAT
>JAUMHP010000301.1:1753866-1765601 GCA_032361065.1 Enteromius trimaculatus
TTCAGCTGATCCTAATCAGCGTATGCCAATGAAATTCATTGGCGTGTTTGTACACGCAGAGTTGTTTTGGCATCTCGCTTCGAGATTCCTATTCGTCGGTCTCCGACGTGACGTCGAAGTGACCGACTGAAAGGGAACAGTTGTTGCATTTGTTTTCTCTATTTTGCACGTTAGTAAAGCCACAGCCATCTTATTGCGGTTTAGTAAATCAGGCCCTAAATCCTAAAAAAGATTTTTTTAAAACCTTTAGCTCGTAAAACATTGACAGTGTGTCCTTGTTTCTAACACCAGAATATACCTTGGAAAGACTTCACAGTTTTTAAGACTTTTTGAACTTCCAGAACTCAATTTCTTCAATGGGAGATTATTTAAAAAGTTGTTAGAGCTACAATAAGATATATTGGAGTTCAGGTGGGTCTTTTCAACTTGTGAAATTGAATTTTACAATACTAATGAATTAGTAACAAGTAATTTATCAACCATTTACATAGTGGCTTATGCAAAATTAATACCCTCTGAATAAGTTATTAACAGGAACTTGTAAAAATGGTTCTGGGAGGCTCACTGCCATTGTTAAAAATGAAGGAAAAGCAGAAGCAATGAGAAAACTTCTGCTGAGCCAGCCTGATCTCATGTTTAAACGTAGGTATTAATATGTTACATTTACAAGCATAAAACATACTTTTGCTAAAACGAACAATTTAGACATATTTTAACATTTAAAACGTACAAATGGCTAACGTATTCTATAACGTAGTTGCGTATATTTTTTTATATAATTAAGGTATTTGTATCAGTGAATTTTTAGCGTTTTGTCAATAAGCAATTTTTTTATATCCCTTAACCTACCAGTTTATAGAAAACATGCATTTCTATAATTTTATCAATAAGCATTTGAGATTTTTGGACCCCTTAACATACCCTCAAACCTAAACATACCAATTCTTTTGCGGTGTATGAAAAACATTACAGACAGATAAATGCAATTACAGTACAATCATTTACACACAAATGTCAAAAGCAGTACCAAAAGTAACCCAAACGATGATGTTTTGCAGCCTCAGTCCTCTCTGGTGGAATACAGTAGGTTTATGTAAGGTCCAAAGCAGAATATATGTTTTTAATCGCTGAAAAATATTATCCAGATCCTCTCTCAGTGAACTCGTTAAGACATGTACATCCTTCAAATTACTTTAACCAAAAACACGGCATGTCACGATCTGTGACTAATGCAGGCGAGAGCTAATGAACAGTGTGTCCTTGTGGCCTGTGGCACATAGACATTAAATGACAATAACTTGCAGAAATGTTATTTATTTTAAGATTTAAAAATGAAGTCTTGTTTAATATTATACTATTTTTGGAAACAATAGCAGAACAGATCGAAACCTTGTTTCATTTGAAGTACCTTTAAACAGTTTAATAATGCAGTTGCAAACAAGGTCATTGATATGACAATTAAAAAAACACAAAAATAATAAAATTAATGCTGTGCTTTCAGTATTCATCAGGATTCATTTTTAGGTGTAGTCAATACCTCAGTTTTGTAGATGCTGAAAACACATCAGTATTGTATGTTTCAGTGCCTGTAAAAACTTAAATAGATGTAAAATGTATACGAACTATCATGAGATAACATTGCAGCCAGTTTGTGACTGAAAATTGTAACTTTAAAGCAACATCCCGCTCAGGGACTGCAGATGCAAATATGTTTAGGCAGAACACTTTTTTGTGCATTCTATACATAAATGAAATAAACTAAATTATACTACCACAACAAATGCATATATATTCCTCTGCCCATAAATAAGGTCATTGTAGCTCCATAAGGGCACTGTGATTTGTCATTTTCATACATGATTTTCATTTTCAACCATCACTTTTAATAAATTTATGAATAAAAAATTAAAAAAATATTACAAATTAAATTGATACATTTTTTAAATTTGTACAAACTTGTCTCTATAGACATTAAAATACCTTTGCCCTTCTTGCATGGTCTAAATTATTCTGTTATTTGTGCATGGGTTATTATTTTGAGTTGTTGCTGAATAACCAAATCTATTAGAAGATAAAGACAGGGGCAGGGTTATATACACTTGCATCAGAACCCAGGATCACAGAGTAAAATTTTAGCTACAGTGCCAATATATTGACTTTATTTGAAAGATCAACACCTGCTCTCAGACTATGTGTACAGCAGGAGGCTGCATGCATTTTGACTCCTGTTGCTGCATCCTTTCTTTCGGTTTGCACGCTCTGCTCAGGTCATCACACTCCTCCTAGTCAGTCACCAGCCCGCAAACACACATACACACACGTGTTGCCATCTTGTAGTCCTCCTCCTCTTCAATGTGACATTGAGCAGTCTGCTCTCTCTGCCCGAGACCAGCCCTCTCTGCAGCAATCTTTCTTCACGCCATCGAAGCGCTGCTCCTGCCGAGGGAGTTTCGGAGCCGCACGTGCCGCCTGGGCTTCACACGGAGTATGTGACACTAACCACAAGACAGCGCCCGCGAGATGACTACTGTGGCGTCATTAAGAGCGGTTCATTTGCCATAAATCCTAAAGAAAGTCCAGCTAATCCCTGCCGAGGAAGAAAAGGGGAGTGTGCGACAGGCTGTGGATCAGCACGCTGTAAAAGTCATTGCTTTTCACAGCCTTCGTGGCACAGGAGTTCTCTCACTCCACACCAAGCCATTAACTCCTCTTTATGGGCCACCATGGGGCCACAACTGTGGCCCATAATCCTCCCTGCCACCTTCACTTGCCCTTCTTAACATCCACAGGCAGATCAGAAGACCCACTGTGCACTCTGAAAGTGCCATTTTGCTATGAGGCAGGTCTATATTTGTTGCGTGACTTTGTTTATGATGATTATTGTTGAAATGTCACAGCAGAGATGTCCTGTCAGTCGAAATTGTGGCCTTTAGTTAGAATTAGTAAGCATTTATTTCATCCTTTATAAACCATTCTTCCAACATTATTATGCATTAGTAAACAGTCTACAAGTGCATCTATAAATGTATAAATATATATTTTTTTAATATGTAAGAAATAATTTGTATATTATAAATATATCAGGTCAAATTATCGAAATAAATTTTTTATTTTTTTTTAAGTATTGATTTTTTTTTAAATTTCAAAATAAAAATCTTACTGAACCCAAACATTTGAACATTAGTATGCTCCAAAGTTGAAGAAAGAAAACGGCTGTATCACATGTAAACTTTCCAGATGAAGTTTCTTATGTTACATTTATGGGATATTGAGATTAGGTACAATGTCAAATGACAAAGAATTTTTAAAGGTCTAAAATGGCAAAATGTTATGTTTACTGCCGCAAAATAATGCCTCAAGTAGGTTTCTAATATAATCTTAAAAGTTAAAGTTCTTGTTCATGATCACATTCAACATAAATTCAACCCTGTTATCCTCAAACATAACAATGAAGGAAACCGAATAGTTCACAGAACAAGTGCTCTGTATCGGCAAATGTAAGAGACAGAAGCTGGAAACCTCTCTGCTCAGCGGCCACAACTTCTGCGATACCCATATGTTGCAGCATGTAAGAATAAACCTTAGTTTTATAGAGGAGGAATAGCCAGCAAAGCTAGAACCGACTTCTGATCTAGCCTCGCAAAACTACTTTCTTCTCATCTTTTTATATCCCTCCTTAATCCACATCTATCCTCCTCAGCCATCTATCTTTCACATACATGCACGCACATACAGTTCCTCAGATCTCTGCTGGGTTCATGTACCTGCTGCTCTGTGTTGGAGTAGAAGCTGGCAGAGATGACTAACCTTCGTGACAGGTGCCCTGCTTGGCACTGCTGCATACGCATATTGCTTTTCTGATCTTTAATGAGTAATCTACAGGCTTGACACTAATTTAAGTGCTTGCACTCTGCTTATTTGCTGAAGATTTTAGAAGTCGCTCCAAGACGTAGCCAGAGACTTCAAACGTAGAAAGGCAATGCAGCGAAAGAAAACAGAATGACAGCACTGACTCTCTAGAGCTGTTTGACTAATTTTCAGCCTGGAGTCACCTTCAATTTGCAGAAAGCATGCTTCAGATGGCAAACATAATCTCACTGTTATCCGCAAAACTGTGACTTGTACAAAATGCTGCCCTACTGTGCCTGCTCACAGCCATTTGGTCATCAATGTCAGGGAAAAACAGGGGAAAAGCAGACTGAGAGGAAGCCCGCCGTGCAAGAGAGAGAATGCAAGCAATTTTAAAAGTACAATATCGCCCTCTGCAGGCAAGAATACAACAAACGCTAGAGGAAACATATCAACATCTCAAATACAGAATATTTTTTAGTTAGGATCCCGGAAAAATAAAATAAAATAAATCTGATCAAGATGGAGAAGACAATGGTAATAGTGCAGTGTGGCCATATTTCTCAACAACAAGAATAGAAATTGTTGGGCTGTTATCTGCAGCACACTTCCCAGACATGGCAGCGCTGCAGGAAGCTGTTGTAACAGATTTGTGAGAGTCTTTCTTTACTGTCAAGATTCCAGTAGCATTGTTCTCTGCTTTTGTGTTAGGCCAGGCATTTTCCACATAGAATGTCATGGAAATTAATTTGCTATCTTGGGTTTACATGTGCAGGAGCTAATAGAGAAATGTAGGAACCGTCATACAGCAGAAAAAAAAAATGCTACACTGTTAAATGTAACCCTGGACCACAAAACCAGTCTTAAGTCGCTGGGGTATATTTGCAGCATTAGCCAAAAATACATTGTATGGGTCAAAATGATTGATTTTTTCTTTTTTGCCCAAAATCCATAGGATAGTAATCAAAGATCATGTTCCATGAAGGTATTTAGATAATTTATTACCAAAAATATATTAAAACTCTTTTTAGTAATATGCATGGCAAAGATCTTCATTTGGACAACTTTAAAGGTGATTTTCACATTTTCACAGAATTTAGATTTTTCTGTACTCTCAGATTCCAGATTTTCATACAGTTGTATCTCCGGTCAAATATTGCCCTATCCATCCAAATCATACATCAATGGGAAGCTTATTCAGCTTTCAGATCATGTTTAAATCAATTTCTGAAAAAAATTACACTTACGACTGGTTTTGTTGTCCAGGGTCACATATATATAAAAAAATTTAAAAAACTGAAATACATTTTTTTTTATACCATTAGTTTAAAAAGTTCAGCAGATGACATGCAGTTTATAGCATGCACAAATTAGACATTCAGATACAATCATCAGCCACAACATTAAAACCACTTGCTTAATATTCTGTCCCCTTCGTGCTGCCAAAGCTGCTCTGATTTCATTAAGGCATGCACTCCAAAACACCTGATCATGTCCTGTGGTGCCTGGCACCAAACATTAGCAAGCCATTCGAAATAATCGGGCCAGCTCATCCCACTGATACCCAAGAATGATGTTCCTCAAACCATTTATGAACAACTGTTGGCATGTGGCACGTTGCATTATTCTGCTGCAAAAAAAAAAGGCCACTGAAAGACTTCAATAGGTTTGCAACATCTTTTATATCAGGACTTTTAATAGGATCTTTTATGTCAGGACATCAACCGTATCGCTATATGCATTGGCAGTAGCATGTTCATGTACTTACTTGCAGAAGAAGCAATGATCTACACTTTGGAGTCTTAACAAAGAAAACATACCTGTTCATACAAGCTCTGGAAGATGACTTGTCATGTTTTCCAACGGCTTGTAATCCAAAATTCTGCACATTTTCTGAAATAATGGAGGATTTCCATATGTTTAAATACACAGATAAGCCCAACAAAATCTGTTTACACACATAGCCAGAGGTCACTCTATTATGACCCACAAAAAAGAAAGATGAAGAAATATGTTCATACATCATCCACATTTCCATACAGGCACAGCAGGATGTTTCTGCTATGGACACACATGAAAAAGTCCAAAATGTTTAGTAAGGTGAAATATTGAGTAAATAAATACATGATGTTTTATAAGAACATTATATATATATATTCAGGGAAATGTTAAAGCAGATGTATTCTATGTCATTGCGTACAAGACAAAAGGACTTGTATTTTTAGCAGTCTTTTCTATTTAAACAAAAGTTTCAATATTAGCTGTTCATAGTGTAACTAATACATGCACCTGTTATTTGATGATTTTTTTTTTTTTTTTTTTGTCTTTCCTTTTGTCATGAGAAACCATGACCATGAGAAACATTGGTTACAAATATTAAAACAGCAAATAACTTTTTGGTCTCGACTTGGATAACAGGCAGTAGGCCTGCAGGAAGATTTAAATAAACAAATGTATACAATTAGTAACAAACCTGAAAGTGTGAAATACACAAAGTCATTGTGATACAAGTAAGCACAACTGTAGTATCACTGAGACCATCATACATGTACCAGAGCAGGTGACAGTGCACAAGGGATTTTGATGCAATCAGAAACTTTCTGACAAGTACTCAGTGCTGTATTTGAAGTCCAAGTGTGCTCCCGATCACAATTTCTGAATCAGTTCTAGCGACTAACATCCCCAAATCCACTGCAGAGAGCACATTTTCTGAGTCCGCTCCAGAGAGCGCAACCCACGAGTCCGCTCCAGATCACAATCCCTGCATCTGCTCCAGGGAGCTGAATCTTTGCGTCTGCTCCTGAGAGCGTAATCCCTGAATCAGCTCCAGAGAGCAAAAGCCCTGGGTCCGCTCCAGTGTGTGCAATTTTCAAGTCCGCTCCAGACCAGAATTTAGTTAGCTTGGAAAACATTATGTGGTGTTATTTATTAAGCAGTTTTTCTGATGGAAATTGTTGGCTGTTGTCTCAAATATAGGTGAATTTACGATTCCCATAATGTAGTCGAAACTTGATACACACACACAAAAAAAACAGCTGATTATATTTATGTTTTGTCACATACAGCCAATTTTTTGTTTCGTGTTCATTTAATTTTCTAGTTGATTCTAGCTTGGAGGATTGATCACATTCATAAAAGATTAACAACCCAGCAATATTCTGCAGTGTTCTGAAAAAGCAGCTCTTTCAGATCTTTACAAAAGACAGTTTACTGAGAGGAAATAACTCCCTTCTCTGCTTCCCCTTCTTTACACCCTATTTTTATCTCCGTCTGTCTCATGTCATCAACTGATCAATGAGAGGGCAGGAAGGCAGCCTCCACCCGATGGCTTGGTGTTTTATGTTTCCGTCTGTCAGGAGGGGTGTTTCCTCCATCTCTGTATCACTTTACATTATGCTCACATGCTGGATTTTGCTTCCCATGTACAGTCAGTCCACAGCAGGTTATAGATGGGGTCCATTTGTCAACACTCATGACAAGACCTTCAAAAGCACCTCTGACTGTGGTACAATCTATCATCATCTTTGAATAAATACTCTGGTTCTGCCTCTCAAGGTTTGTTGGTATGTTTTGTTGTTTCTATAGTACACAAGCTGAAATAAATGCATAAACATGTACACTGTAAAATATAACCAACATGCTAACTTAATTATTTTTGTTGGCTTTACTTAAAGTGTTATTGTTCGCTTACATTACTGATGTAGATCTATTAAATCTTACTATTTGTGCTGAAAGTCCTAGTTACTGAAATATCTCTAGTAAACCTTACATGATTTGTTTGAGTACTGTGCACTATAAAACTGAACAAACATGCTAACTTAATTCTTTTTTGTTGGCTTTACTTAAAGTGCTATTGTTAGCTTACTGTACTGATGTAATTTTATTAAATCTTACTATTTGTGCTAAAAGTAGTAGTTACTCAAATAACCCCAGTAAGCGTCACATTAATTGTTTAAAGTGCTGAGCAAACCATGTGACCACTGACATCATCAGGTTTTGGATTGAGAACTTTCTGATCAACCGTCATCTTGTTTTTTGGAAGACCTCGGATGATAAACAATACAATTGGTGAGTGTTTATACATATAAGTTTGAGTTTAATGTTAAGGAACTTGATGTTAAAGTCAAAGTTAATGTATTAATGCACATGTCTTGTCGAATATAAAGTGTCAGTATGCATTTTGTTATGCTGTCTATGTTGCGCCTGGTATTTTTATGTCTGCGCAGCCTTCAGTGTTTTAAATTAGAGTAATGAAGCATGTATAAATGGTGATTTAAGAGTGGGGATGCTTTATTGATACGTTAAAAATGCGTACATGCGTAAAGTTTACATACAGATATGTAAAATACGAACGAATCCTGCTTAAAATTTACGTAAACTTTTTAGTAAAAAATTAGTTAATAATAGCTCTCCTTGTCTTTTCTCGCTCTTTTTTTTTTAGGAATGTGATTTTTGTAATGACTTTTGAATATGTTATTATATCACAAAAGTAAGTACTTGCAGGGACAGTTTCATAGGCAGTGTTTAGACAAAGCCAGGATTAGGCCATTGCTCAATTAGAAAATGTAAGTATTTTTTTATTAGCATGCCTTAGACAAATAACATTACTGATCTTGAGACAAAACAAAGGCACTGATATATTTTTAAGACCAGTCAGTGCATGTTTCTTTTTGTTAAAACAGGTCAGACTTACACTATAGTCTAGGACTAAGCTTTTTAAATATACATTTATGGTCACGGTTTTACATTTACGGACACGACTGTAGTGGGTCTCATTAGCAACAGGTATGAGACCGACTACAGAAGCGAGGTGACCCGCCTGGCTGCGTGGTGCGTTGACAACAATCTCTCTCTAAATGTGGAGAAGACGAAGGAGGTTGTTGACTTGAGCACACACTCAGCATGCTGCTCTGACCATCAATGGCGCATCTGTGGAGAGAGTGAGCAGCACCAAGTTCCTGGGTGTGCACATCACTGAAGATCTCTCTTGGACGAACAACAACACTTCACTGTCCAAGAAATCACAGCAGTGTCTCTACTTCCTTCGCAAACTAACAAAAGCAAGTGCACCATACATTACTAACGTAGTCTATATTTGCAGAATTTTGTTTCTTTCTTTAAATCAATCATACTCTCAAAAGCCAAAATGTTTGGTTGAAGTCATCAGTTTTTAAGGCAATAAATCACTGTGGTTGATTGTTATCTTTTCACATTATTCTTAACTTGTCATCTTAATCAAAATTGTCTCATCTACTTAAAAAGTCAGTCATAAAAGAAATAGATTTAGTGATGGTTTTCTTGCCAGATTTATTTGGCATATCATAGTTATTACTCTGAAACTCAGTTAAATGTCTTTAATTTGAACTGACTGATTTGAAGCGGCATTCAAAGAGAGCTTGCCAGTTAGAAAATCAGTCATCATAGTCCAAAATTGTTTCTCTCTATAAAAGAAAACATTCTCATAAACACAGAGGATAGTTAATGAGATATTTGCGCATCTGATCCAGCATCATTGGAAGTGAACACATGCGGATTGTTGCCTTCAGCTAAAAAAAAAAAAAAAAAAAGATGTGAAGTGAAGTTCCCTCTATTCGCCTTTCATCGTTTCAATGTTAAAATGATCCCAGTCACAAAGTTAATTAGGTATAAACACCTCCAGATCTTACATCTTGGTGGAATATGAATAAATTTAAAATAATGTAATTAGGTCTGTCAATAAATTAGAGATTTTAATTAAATTAATTACACGATGTGCAAATTAATTAGTCAAATTAATCACTAATAATCGCACAGCCTGAGTCAATATTTGATGATAAAAGATTATTATTAAAGGAGTAGTTCACCCACAATAAAAAAGCCATCAGAGATGTAGATGAGTTTTAAAAAATGTTGTTGTTGTTTTATTTAGTATTACATCACTTCCTCATAAAATCAAATGGGAGATATTTAAAAAAATTGTCATTACACTTGTGCGCAAACGTAATACAAAGGTTCCAGGGGGTGAATATAGGACTCATTCCATGGGATTACGTAGGATGTCAGTGTTGCATGATTAGTGACGAAAGTGAACACAGAGAACACAACAAAACCATGAATTAGAAGCACAAAACAGGGATTTGTAAAGAGAAAATGTCAGAGGATTGCAACATAAGCCACGAAAAGACTAGTTTTCCTTTGGTAAAGTAAGGAACCGTTGTTCCATTTGCTCCTACATTTCACAGAGGTTT
Organism: Enteromius trimaculatus; assembly: GCA_032361065.1. Classification (NCBI taxonomy): domain Eukaryota; kingdom Metazoa; phylum Chordata; class Actinopteri; order Cypriniformes; family Cyprinidae; genus Enteromius; species Enteromius trimaculatus. The sequence continues at coordinate 1,763,943 of JAUMHP010000301.1, forward strand.
GTGCAACGCATACATCCTAAGACATCTTCCAGGACTGCTTTCAGGTTACTACAGTCAGCAAAGGAGAGAGAAAAGTCTTTATTACATTTGAAATATGGATATTTATCTTACAAAAATGCAGTGTAAAGCACATTTTATTATATTTGCACGCACTTTATTTAACGTGGTTTGGACTGGTAAAGAGAAACATCCGCCCACTACAATGATAGAGCTTAGAAGTGCTACTTAGAAGTGATTGGATTCACCTAAAGAAGAAAGTCATATACACCTAGGATGGCTTGAGTGAGTGAAACGCATGCTATTTTTAATATTCTGGGTAAACTAACCTTTTAACTCTCATTCTGACAGCACCCATTCCTTCCAGAGTATCTGTTGGTGAGCAAGCGATACCACTAAATTTCTCCAATCAAACCTACATTATTTAAAATACCAATGTTTCTTATGACAGGTGTATCACGCAGACACGATTAAATCTGAAATAAAGCACTTTAATAGTAACCTGGTAACATTTCAGCATTCAGCATAAACACTGTTGGTTAAACGTCTGCACACTTCTCTCATAGCATTACAATCCAATGAAAATGCACATGGTCCATTTACATACAATTACCTCTCCATCGCTATTCAGTAAATTTGCTTTGAGTGTTAAAAGAGCAATTTACAATTTAAAAATTCAGAAGTGGTCGTTTGTTGCACCAGCCCACAGCATGAGGTTCTGCCCTGTTTATCTGCTGGAGATGGACAGGTGGCGGCGTTTAAAGAAACCTCATTATTTTTCTCAAGGATGATAAGCAGCTCATTAGAGGCAGTGAGACGCCAATGGGGTGATATTTTACATAACGTAGTTGAGGAGCCACAATGCCGCTGTAAAGTTCACATTTGCATTGCGGTGAATGGGAGCGCACCTGTTCTCCTGCCTCAGGCTCCTCCGCAGGGGAAGTGAAGAGAAAGAGACGAAGAGATGCTGGAGTGAGTCACCGAGTCCTACCTTTTGATTTCCAAACAGCTGCAAGAGAAACAGAAAGTCACTCTGAGGTGGTTTCCAAGAGCTCTGGTTTTAATGTTTTAAATTCTGTCCCACATGTGACAAACCCAAAGCCTCACTCCCGTTTTCTCATCTTCCAGTTCTCCCCACGCTTGGCCTGCTGTTTATGTCAGGACTGATAGCGTAATTGTGCATAAGATAGCAGTTGTATTGACAGGTGGCTCATTAGGAAATAGAGGACCGCAGCATGACGGAATCCGCTGAGCCCTTAAAAGTTGTTTACCGCATTTTTATGGAGACGGGATGCTCAGAAACGCAGGTCCTAATGATCTGCATCCAGTTCCATCTTTGTAACTGGTGTGTTGCCATGGATACAAGAATCCGAAGGTAAGGGGTCATAAAGTGGAGAGATTTGACTTAAATACTTGCTGAACTTAACATGCCCTTATAATCTGTGTTTGTGAGATTTTATTCTCTTTATTTTTTGGTCATAAAATATTTTTCAATTGAATAATTACAGTACTTAATTAATAGGACTGGCTTTTCAGGAGCTGGTTCTGATTCACAAGCTTGCGATTCCATACAATATCAATTACTGCCTCTGTGTGTGTGTGTGTGTGTGTGTGTGTGTGTGTGTGTGTGTGTGTGTGTGTGTGTGTGTGTGTGTGTGTGTG